>JAPYZK010003430.1:0-11946 GCA_030522785.1 Platygaster equestris | reverse complement strand
CTGAAATGAAAAAACCTGACGTCAGCAAAATTCGTCAAGAGGTTCAAAAATTTCAACAAGTCAGTAGAACTCTTGAAATCTTTGATGCCTATGGAAAGCGACGGCGTTTAACCAACTCCAGGATTTCCATTAGTCGGAGGCGTCAGCGACGGAGGTCTCGATCCGCTGTCGAATGATTTTGAATCAACGTGTTTCCCAGCGCGGATAATTCAATTTGAATATGTATTCGTTCTCGGCTACGCGGACCATGTCCAATCTGCAGGACGAATGATGTATTATATTTCTGCGCCCATTTCGCTATTTATTGCACCTTCTCTACGACGTCTCTCGATCCCTGTTGCGTTTTTTGTTGGCTCTCTGCGGTGTTTTTCCTATTCCACTATTTCGCTCATTTTTCCCACAGTTTTTGTAGGTAGGGTGAAATGATATATATACTGTAAAAGTCTATCAAGAAAATCACACAACTTGAAGAGTCAAACAAAATGTTGAATCAGTTGAACAACATGAGTCACCTCAATGATTGAAAAATTATTATCTGTGTTTGAGAATTTGAATGAATGGATCGTTCTAAAACTTGTAAAAAAATTTGGAGACGAATTTATAAAAAAGTTAAAGTCTCATGATTTCTAATAAAAACAAATTAATGTCATTTGATCGTCTCTACTTCCCGATTGGAAAATGATCCGTTTCTGATTGATTCCATAAATGATGTAAATTATGACGGGACATCGTTCTTTTTTTCTTCATCAAAAATTTTTGACAGTCTTGAATTCTTCTCGGTGTCATTTATATCCGCATTTTCATGTGGGATTCTGAATGATTGTCGAACTCTCCGAAACTGACGATTGCGTGGAAAATATCGACCAGTGAGAGAAGGAGGATAATAAAAATCACGCATGGCCGATGATGTTGTGGCCGAAAGTTGCCGCGGCCCAACAACTGTTCTCGATTGAAATGGCCGCTGTGCGCTCATTGATATGTGTACCACGGCGAGCCAGAGCCTATTTCAATTGAATTAATATTTGCCGTGCATCCAAGCGCTTGTTTGGCCCAATATCGGACGCTAAAATGCGCATAAGGTTCGCGCAATTATTTATGATAAACTTGTGCTTGCAATCTACACAGCAATTCCAGCATCAGCGCCGGCCTGTTTTTCTTTTACAACTTGCATCGTGCCACACACAAGTTCCACTCTCGTATTCGCAATAAACACAAATTCATCGCGTTTCGGAACAAAAATGACCCTCACAAATGAGATGATTTATATTGGAAATTAAAGGGATTGACAACAGGAGAGATGAATTTCGTTTGCGTTTGAAATTTTATGATGAGAGTGCATCGACGGATTATTTGCGCAAATTTTCGAACAAGAAATGGATTTTTTAAGTGCCTTAGTGATGCTAGTTTTCATAAAAACCTTATTAAAAATTTGGATGAAAATGTTTATGAGGTTTTTATATTGTGCGATACTGTATTTTATAAGACCTTTGAAAAAGGTCTTATAATATAAGAAAAGACCTTTAAAGTACCACTTTTGAGGTTACATGCGCATAAAATATAAAACTTTCTATAAAAATCGCGAAGTTTTTATAAAAATAAAATTTTCAAACGGAAATTTGGAGGCTTTCAATTGCTTTTATGAAAAAACAGACGAATAAAATTGTATGAAAATTTTGACAGGTTTTGTAAAAAAAAATTTTTGCACCAAGTTTTCTTATGAAACCACTCCATGAAAATCGAAAATTTCATAAAACTTTTATAGAATTAACCCCATAAGGAAATGAATGTCTATAAATAATGCGCTAACTTCATAAAAATGTCGCTTGTTTTTATAAAAACTACAATCACTATTATTGACGAGGATCATGATTGGGCTTGTACATGAAAATGTGAAACATTCTGCATTCGGATTGTCAAATATTTACCATCGATTCCAAGCTACAAAAAAGTGGAACAACACGCGGAGAATGTCAGGTGTGAAAAATGAATTGAGAGGGCAAACAACTGGGGATGCAAGCTCAAATATAGTTGGCGAATAAAAATATTTCGCGCCCGCGCTGTAGTGTTTATTCGAGGCCGCTTCGCATTCGCGATCTAATACACGTCGGCTTTTGTAATCTTCCTTTACGGTAATATTCTCTCCACGTGGCTGCACGCGTGCTAACTTCTTAGAGCTTTTTTCACCGCTTCACCGTTCGTTTTCGACCGTATCGAGCTTTCAAGTTGGAGTTTCATTTCTGCATCGTGCCCAACCCAAGATTTGGAATATCTAACTAGTTGCGTGTAAATTGTTGTCTACATCTGTACGTACATCATATTATAATATGGTGTGAATGTAAATAACGACTCTTTCTTCAATGGTGCAGAGTCAAGCCGTTGAGTTTTCGCTGTCGCGCTCGACATTAAACGATCGCCGACTCGATCTCACGCTTGAGGGCGTCATTCGAATGGGACTTAACTGCCTTTACTTGAACCCGAGCGACGATAATAAGAATAACATACTGCTGCATGGGAAGAGGAAAAAATCCAAGTGTGGAGCGACGATAACAGCTTTCTTTTTTCACCTTATAATTAGCCGGCTTTGATTATGCGCCACGCTATAATGAAATGGAACAACGCTGTTTTATGATTCCAACTCCAGATGGCAGGGAAAAAACTCGCCACACAATTTCTTAAACTCGGGCGAAATAATTTTTTTCGTGGTTAACGCGAGGTGTTATTCGTCCGACTTTCTCTGCTGAAAATGTTCTTTTTCCTTCAAATAGTACAAACTTAATTTGGTAAGGCGGAGCGGTAAATAATTGTGTAACAAAACGTGTGTGTAAAAAAAAAGAATTCTTGCGTATTTTCCAGCTATGAAAACGATTCTTCTTAATGTGAATTACCTCAAATTGAGGTATTGATTGATTTTGTGGATAATTTTTCGTCAATTCTTGTTCGCATCATGGTTAGCAGTTGCTAAAGTCCTGTGTCTCTCTTGGGACCAGCCATGAATTATCTTGGGCACAACGCGAGTGCAGGTGCGTCTGGTGCGAACGACACGTTATAAATAAATATTTCGGGTATCGCACTTGACGAATAAATTGCCCTCCGAAGTGGATAATCCCGGTTAAATATACGCTCGGCCCCTCGATTCCCCTTGCTCTTTGCGTCAAACAATTGCGTGTATTTTCGTAATTACACAGCGGACTTGGAATGAAATGCAATCGTAATTATTATTCATACAATGATGAATAACGCCATTCCGTGAATCGCGATGAAAGCTTGCGTGAAAACGATATTTTACTTTTATTTCGCCAAAACGTTCGGTCACGCGTATTTCGAATCGTTTCGGGCGATTTCGAGCGAAACTCGATTTTCTGCGTGCTTTAGATTTTCATTTTGTATTTTTATGCGAGGGCTTTTTGGCCTTCGTCGTCCTTTGATCTTCACTCGAACTTAGAGAATTAAGTTTTCGACTCGCTTGAGTATAACAATATTAATACAAAAATTCCAATCATGTGACGACTTGTTGGAGATTGATGATTCATTGTCGAAAAAAGAAATAATCTTTCAATTACTACCTCTTTTTCCCTTTCCGAATGACGAAAAAAGTTTGTCCAAACACACGCTACTTGTGATCCTCCAGACTCGAGAAAAACAAGTGCATGAACGGAGCCAAAGTTGCAAGATCGATTTGGTCTTCCAGATGCTAACATTGCTAACCGTAGCCCCTGGAGAGAAATTTTCCCGAGAAAGAGTTGCGTCGATTCGTCTTGTTATAGCGGAGAGTCAGTTTGTATTTCTTTTATTTTTTAACTCGCCCTTCCACAGCTTCAGAAAACGCCGGGTCTCCGTAAGTGTATTGGTGAAGTAGCCTCCTAATTAAACCTACTATTTTGGCTTTGTGTTGACAGACCCTCCGAAGATTCTGGTCAGGCCAGTCTCGCAAGCTGTCAAGAGCGGGGGGATGGCGAGCTTTTTCTGCAGCGCCGACGGGGCTCCACCACCTTTGATACATTGGCGTAAAAATAACAAAAAACTGACACGTAAGTCTTGATTTAAAACATGTACAAAATGTCTAACATGTTACTGACGCCATTCTTTTGGTTCGCAATATTCAAGAAAATATTGAGTATTGCTGCAAATGATGCACGATTCCTAATAAGTCGAAAAACTGTGTAAAATGTTGCAAAATTTGCAAATATTCTGAAACATCCGAGAACCTTGATAAAAAAAAAAAAAAAACAGGTAAATACAATTATTGTTCGATATTGCAATGCATCGAGAAATTTCCACGTCATGTGTATGATGCTATCACGTGTGCCATTCATTAAAAAAACAACATATTTCTTCTAACGTATTGATAAGAAAAAAATAAGCAAAAGAGAAGATTCACGGTAATTATAAAGCCATCACAAGTATTTGCCATCTCCATCTCCGCCATGACTCTCCCTAATAATTATTCAGTTCCGACAAGTCGCTGGAAAACAACTCCTGGGAAAGCGTAGTTCGTTTTCAATTATAGTTAATAGCACCCTAGGAGGTAAAGAAGCGTTTTCACTTTTATCAGCTAACGTTGTTTGCTTTGTTTTCCCCACCTGATTGCAGTTTCTCTCAATTCGATTGCCGGCCGCTCGCTGAATACAGACATTCCCTTCCTCTTTTTCGCTCTAACGGGGAAGGAAGCTTTTTGCTATACCGGAGGAAATAGCGCGTTTCACGGGAGAAAATTGAATGGGGAAGGGGCGATAAAAACGATTCGATAATAATTAATATGAGTCAATCGGGGAATGTCTTTGTTGGGCACGCTTTGACGTAATAATAAAAGTTATTCTCTGATGAGTACTCTTATATTTGAGAAAGAACGAGAAAAATGTATTAATTAGTGATCGACTAACTGTCGGTCAAAAACTGAGTGGATTCGAAAACAACGAAAACTCGATTTAAAACAGCATAATACGGTGTTTATGAGCGAGAGTGTCATAATACCCAGCGAACGGGAACATTTGAAAAATCTGCGTTCCCCCAAAATGACTCAGTTCTTCAATATTCAGATGTATTTTGTGTATTGACGCGAAACATTTCCGTTTTTACAGAACAACAGACGAGGTATAATGTGCGTCAGCACAACAATGGCGCGCTTTTAAGAATCGAACCCGTAAAAGCGGGTCGAGACAACGCGACTTACGAATGTGTGGCCGAAAATGGAGTAGGGGACGCCGTTTCAGCGACCGCTACGTTAAAGGTCTTCGAAGGTGAGTGTCTTGAATCGTTTTATGCACTCAAGTAGCAACTTGAAATTTTATTTCCGAGTGTGCCGGAATCGGAATAGTATCCCCACGAAATACCCGAGTACTTCTACAAAATATTCGTCAAGTACTGCGCCCTACATATTACGTAACTTGGAGTGAATTTGTCTCATGTCCTGAGAACCTGATGACCTTATGTCCTGTTTTTACTTTGAAAAAATTTTTTTCATAGGGTGATGATGGTAATAGTACTCCTAAAAAAAAAAGAAAGAAAAAAACACTTCCGTTTGATGAAACAATCGCGTCTCCCTACGTACGAGCACAATTCTTCAAAGAGCGAAAGGGCTGAAAAGGGTAAATTACGAAATACTTCATCCGCGAAACTGCATCAGGTGAAACAGTTGCGGAAGTGATGCCGATAGGAGAAAGGGGCGCGCCGGCTGGGGCGAGGTTCCTTTTGATGCGAAAAATATTTCTCTTAGCTGTTTTCCCGGCTCGTCTTTTGTATTTACGAAGAAGCGGCGTATTCCCTTAATGGCGTCCATGGCGGCCAGACGGAAGGAAGGAGCCTTAATGAGGAAGAAAATACAACATTCCGCGCGGCCGGCGCTTCCTTTTCCAACTGCACATCTCTTAAGCTTCTGCAAAACGGCTTAATCGCTTTCCCTGACGTTTGAATTCCCCTTGCCCGCCATTATCTTCGCTCAAACCGAAGGAAAATTCTCCCGGAAGTACATCGAGCGTATCAACTTGGAATTGCTTGACTCGACGTCGTTTGCTTAATCTTGTTGCTCAGGCAACGAACGCTTATGGAAATCGAATACCTTCTACATTGCATCAGCTGTCACTCAGGGTACGGAAAATGATTGTTCAACGTTCGAACGGTTCGAGTTAATTTTGACTTTATTGGGAAATTTGACGTTCAACGGGTCTGTATACCAATTGACCATCACCGATTTTACGTCACGTAGGCGAATATTCCACTATTCGACGCTGTATGAAGAGTATTTGAATTCCATTTGAGTTTATAAATGTGTCGATCTTCTCGATAAACTCGTAGAATCTTCGTGTTGCACTCAAATCGTGTTCTGCATCATCCAAGACATTCCGCGTTGATATCCCGGAGAACATTTTGCCGTTGTTGTTGTTGGAAATATCTGGAAACGATCCAGCGACACATCGCGAGAAAAGAGGTTGTTCCCTGAATGTGCCTAGCGAGTGAATACCCCGGAAGCTCCAGAAAACGTTATCCCCGATTCAACAATGTCCTCCCTCTATTTTGCAAACTCTATTCACTGCATTTTATCACAATCTAGGACGCAAAAGTTACGCTCGAATGCGCATTGAATCGTTTATCTTTTTGAGTTTCGTCAAACTCGAAAAATATGGTGGTTACACTCGCCTGCATTTTTACTAACACAATAATATTTTGAGCTTCTCGAATGATTCACATCCGAGCACGTAGCCAGGGTGGGGGCTGAAGGGGCTGAAGCTCCCTTCGAAATTCTGGAAGATTTTAAAAATCTAACACATTGTAAAGAAGTATATTTCGCAAAAAATTGTAAAACAATACTGATTTTTACGAGTGTCAAAGTTTTTGAGAAACTTGGTAGCTTTTAACATTTTCAACATTGTGAGATTTTCAAAAATTTTGAGCATTTTTAGAGTTTGGGGATTTCGAGGATTTTACAAGTTTTTAGAAGTTTGAAAATATTTACAATTTCAACAGTTTCGAGAATTTCGTAATTCTGAAAAAATTTTGAAAATTCTTGAAGTTCACAATATCTTCATAATTCTTGAAGTTAAGAGAATTTTACGAATTCCTGACATTTCGAGAAACTTAATAATTCGGATTATTTTTAACATTTCAAGATTTTTAACAATTTTGAGAATTTTTGAAGGTTGAAGTATTTTGAGGATTCTGAAAGTTATTGGAATTTTTAAAAGTTCGAGAATTTTAAAATTTGGGTAAATTTCAGAAATTTTTAAATGTTCCAAAAATTCTGAAAATTTACAATAAATCCATAATTCTTGATATCACGAAAATTTTACGAATTCTTCACATTTCGAGAAACTTGATAATTTGGAACTTTTCGAGATTTTTAATATATAATTTAGAGAATTCCGAAAGTTTTTAGTATTTTGGCAATTTTCAGAATTTTAAAAATTGTCAGAAATTTCAGAAATTAAAAAAAGATTTAAAAATCTTGAGAATTGGAGTAGTTTTCATAATTCTTGAAATTTTTAAAATTTCACAATTTTTTAAAATTTGGAAAAACTTTCGTTTGCGGAACATTTTTGATATATTTTAGTATTTTCGATTATTTTGATAAATTTTAAAGTTAAGAGAATTTTGAAAATTTCTGAACTCTTAGGAATTTTCGAACTTTTAAGAAATTGAGGATTCCAGAAATTTCAAAGATTTGAAAAAGTTTTGAAAATTCTAAAAAGTTACGGTACTTCTATAATTATTGAAATTCCGAAAATTCAACGAATTTCTGTAACTTTGAGAAACTTAATAATTTGAAACATTCCGAGATTTTTAATAATTCAGAGAATTTCGAAAATTTTTAGTATTTCGACTATTTTCAGAATTCCGAAAATTTTCAAAAATTTTAGAAATTAAATAAAAAAAGTTTCAAAAATCTTGAGAATTAAGGCAGTTTTCATAATTCTTAAAATTGTAAAAATTTTACGAATTCCTAAAATTTCGATAAACTTTTGTTCAGTTCGAACATTTTTAATATATTCCAAGATTTTCGATTATTTTGATAAATTCCAAAGTTTAAGGGATATAAAAATTTTTCAAACTTTTATGAATTTTCGAACTTTTCAGAATTTAAAAATTTCAGAAATTCCAGACATTTGAAAAAGTTTTGAAAAGTCTGAAATATTACGTTACTTCCATACTCATAAAAATTCTGAAAATTCAACGATTTTCTGAAACTTTGCGAAACCTGATAATTTTGAACATTTCGAACATTTCAAGATTGTCGACAATTCGCAAATTTTCAAAGTTTGGAGTATTTCAAGAATTTCAAAAGTCCAGAGAATTTCGATAATTTTCAGCATTTCGAACATTTTGGAAATTTCAGAGATATCAAAAAGTATTGAAAACTCCGAGAATTTAGGAAATTTTCATAATTTTCTAATAACATTTCACTTTTTGAACTAGTTAAACTAATTTCGAGTAAAAATCACCTCAGCTCCCCCCGAACGAAATTTCTGGTTTGTCTACATCAAATGTCCTTAAGTTGCATAATCGAGTTACCATATCCGACCAATTTTATTATTAAAGCAAAATTCCTTCCATCATTATAGTTCGGTTTCACTCAATAAAAGTAAAGAATCCGACCCGAACAGTATTGTGAGCAATATGATTCCCGATCTGAAAGAGATTTCACTGAGAGTGCCAAAATCACAAAATCCGTCATCCATAGAAAAAAAAGTGCGTTAATCGGCAAATGCAGAGTTTGTTCCATGTATTCATCTTCGAAGCCCAAACGGACGAATTGAGCGGTATTTGATTCCGTTTCCGTACTTGTTTGTTTCCTTCCCTCCACCTTCTTTGTTCGGCAAAGCCGGTAATATAATTTCCGGCCTTGCGACAATGGCGAATTCCGGTGAAAGCAATCCATTGTCGCCGGCAACGTTGTCTGTCCGGAATTCTAAAGGAGATTTCGTATTCCGTATGCATCTCCTCGATGACGTCGTCGTCGCCGCGGCGAGATGGCATCATCGCGATACTCGCGCTGAATCCGATGAGGGAGAATTTTCTTCTTCGTGTCGTTACATTTTTGCCCGAACGTGGTCGCGGGGGAAATTCAAGTCTCCTCCCTGCAGTTCTCCACGGATAACGGCAAGATCCAACACACAAACCGGGAATCGCTCGCGATGCAATTCGCGTCTCCCATCGACGTTAACCGCAGCAACAGCCCCCTCGAAGGCTTTTTTCTCCTTTTCGTCCTTTTTGCATTTCCATCCCTTGCCAGAACTTGTTCGGGATCGATTCTGAGTCGATTGACTCAACATGTTTCGATAAATTTCTCGCAACACATGCATCATCATCATCGATCGAGTTTCATAAAAACGTGATTCTTGGGAATGTACTTAATATTGGAGGTTATAAGCAGTTTTCATTACCCACAGTGAAAATTACACATCTATGCAATGAGTGAGAACGTTGTGTTGGATTTTGAATTTACATTGCGCAGATTTTTGAGTTTTCGCAATTTTGAAATCCAATATTGAGAACGGATCGCGAAATTTGCAAAGTGGCATTTCTCCTCGTCAAGGGGTTTTCCGAGCGTGATGAAAACGTTATTACTCGAGCTTTTAGCTCGGTAACACTGTGATTAAAATTATAGTGGAATTAATGCTGCGTATGCTCTCAACGCAGACGATTCGAACGCTCATTATCCGATGTATGAATGCGAGTGGTGCAGCGGAGTGAATCTCGATCGAGACGATCGATCCAAGCTGTTGAAGGCTGATTTCACTGTGGTTGCTCAGTTAAACGCGTATACTACTCAGCTTATTACGTACGTTACATTGGGGAATTGATACTGCCAATGATTCCGTCAGACAATGAGGATGGTTGTCAGCTGCTTAATGTCGTGTTTGTAACAAAATGCTGTTATTCCAAGATTCGATAGTGATAATTCTTGGACTGTTTATGAAATTTGATTACGGATCAACGGATTGAATCGGCTTCCACGCTTGACACTTTTTCATCATGATCAAGATAATTAGCCATCCATGACGTCAATTCCTTACAATTAGTGTGCTTCCAGCACGATGGCCGAAAAATTACATTTTTAAGGAACGAAACATTATTTCGCGAATTAGAAAAACTATGAATGATTATGAATTTCTATGAACAGTATTGATGATGATGATATTTCCATTCCAAGAAACTTATCAGCAATGGGCTGAAATTCCGGAATGTTTGATGTCAGTATTGAAACATAGACTGTCGAAAAATAATGGAACATGATTTTCCTACAATTAGTCTCAATAATGATCCTAGCTTTCGAAAAACTTGGACGATCTTTCGAAGTGGCAAAAATTATTTTGCCACCTAAGAAATCAAACTGTTGCATTCACGATTCAAAAGCAAAATCATCGAAAGTACATTACGAGTCACTTTTTCGCTGGTAACTTCCAGTTTCAAGCCCATATTAGAAACTGTTAAATATGCTATGTGAGATTTAGAATTCTGGCTTGACGCCCGAGTTTTCTCAAAGAGTGCCGAGGAATGTAATTTTAAACTGCGAGAAACATGAAGCAGATTTCCGTTTTCGAGTTGCTCAATAATTATTGAGTTAAAGCTTGTACATTGAAGCTCTGTAATAAGTTGCGAAAGTACGGTTTCGAAGCCCTTTCGTCGCCTGATTAATTAATGGAATCTCACTCTTGCATTTGATATTTCAGCAGCCACTCGCCTTCGATTATTCACTTTACTCTGTTGTTCTCATAAACGTCGAATTTGACAAAAGTCCATTCTTTCAATCTCTGCTTTTTAATTTATACAATAGTGCATTTTTTTATGCATAAGAATCCATCTTTTTTTTTCAATCAACAATCGACCAATTTTTCTTTATTTTTTTTTTCTCCCAAGTATTCCGGAGACGATGACGTTACGCGACTTGGGATAATTACTCTCGAACAATTCCGAAAATTGTTCGAATTTCTAAAAGATTTGAATAATTCAAAAAGTTTTCTGCGATTTGTCTTGTATGTTAGAGCTTGAATCCCAAAATTTTGGGAAACATTTTTGTGCTTTCAATTGGCCAACTCGACATTTGATTCCCTTTGGGGGAATTTTGTGCATGCTAATGCGGTTATACCCTTTATAAATAAAAAATAGCATGTTTTTTTTTAATCGTTGAAATGTTCAGGATTATCAAAATGTTCCAAATTTTTTAAAACTTTCAGAAACTTCAAATATCAAGAATTATCGTAATTTTTGACATTCACATAAATGTTTGAAATTATGCAGCTTTGAAGAATTTTCTTCATTTTCTTCATTCTTGAAATGTCAGAACAGTCAAAGTATTTGGAATTCTCGAAATCCTCAAAGTTTCTAAATAATCAAAATATTTGAAATTCTTTCAACATGAAAAATGCTCATAATTTGCATAATCTTCAACATTCTTAAAATTGTGAACAATGAAGAAAATTGAACAAATTTTCCCAAATTTGGGAATTCTAATGATCTCCAAAATTCTTTGCATTTTGTAATTCCTGAATTTTGCGCAAGTTCTCAATAATTAAAATGTTCGAAACTTCGGGAATTTTCATAATTTTATAAAGTCTCAAATTGTTGAAAATGTTCGAATTTGTTTAAAACGATCCAAATCTTGACATTTTTGAACTTTCAGAATAGTCAGAATATTTTAGTCCATCAAAACTGAAAATTCTTGAATTTTTTAGAAATTCAAGATTATTATCTATATATTATAGTCAAAAATTTCTAATTCTCGAAATTTATTAATGAAAAATCGCGTTTTTTTAAATCGTAGAAATGTTCAGGATTATAAAAATGTTCTAAATTTTTCAAAACTTTCAAAAATTCTAAATGTTAAAAATTATCGTAATTTTCGATATACACAAAAATGTTCTAAATTATGGAGCTTTGAAAAATTTTCTTCATTCTCAAAATTTCAGAACAGTCAATGTATTTGGAATTCTCGGAATTCTTAAGGTTTCTGAA
>JAPYZK010003429.1:0-11947 GCA_030522785.1 Platygaster equestris | reverse complement strand
TACTCGACCAATCAGATGCTCGGGTTACTTTTCATCCCGCTACTACTGGTGATGCAAAGTCGACTCGGCTGCCTTCGGCAACTTTCGCCTCGCTTTACAAACGATGAAAATCGATCATTCAATAAAGGGATTGTGAAATTGTGAATTTGTTTTCGTCTCTCGAAAAGTGCTCGAAACAAACGAATTCTTGAAATTTTTCACTAAGTCAAGAATCACAAATTATGTGAGTCATTTCAGATTTCCATTGTATAAAGTCAAAATTCCCATACCGATCTCTACATCAGATACTAAAATGTTCTAAAAATAGGGGAAAAATTCCATAAAACTCCGATCGTCTATACCTACTCACTTCGAAAGTATCGTAAGCGAAATAAGTGTCGTGTCTCGTTTCCCGAGGAAACAGAACCGTCGGATGCGTAGTTACATTCGATCGAATGGGATCGTGCTCGCAGCTCATTCCCTCCCATCGGTAATCCTTTTAAAGTTATTCAACGAGCTTGCAGAAAACTCTTCGAGTAACGTGTTCCGCTCGTTGATGGAATCGAGACGGAGCGAGCATCGTTTATGTGTCTTCAAATAAAGAGAAAAGACCGTTTCCAAAGTTCCTTCCGCCGAAATGGCCGAACCTTATCAAATGTTTGTTGCGGAAGGAACCTTTACTGCGTCTTGTATCGCATGAAACGCCATGCATTTTGCAGTACCAATACCGATGGAAACGTGCGGGAGAAAAGTTTTTTTTTTCTCTCACGAATATTTTATAGGTCAAAAACTGTGTGGGATAAGTTTGTACCGGTGGAAATTGTCGTTTTGGGTAAACTTCGTACTGAAAAGTTTGGTTATGTTCGCTTTAAGAATTCCGAATCAAGACAATGATCGGAGGATTCGGACTTCACATCTAAATTAGTATAACAAATCTTTTTGATGTCAAAAAAAGTTTTCTTCTGTCCAGGCAACAATAATTCGTAGACGTCCGATCTGTTTTTCTATGAGACGACTTCTAAACTTCCACAGTTTTCGTAACGAACCAGTAGTGATAAGAAAAGGTAGAACTAACCGTGGAAAAACATCTGCTCTCCACTAGTGTTTTCAAAAAATCACAGGGGTACCACTACAACTATTTGAACTGGAATAAGTATCTCATCTTTGTTTATGACTTTTGGCCAGTTTTTCCGATTTCTGGACCACTGTGCGTCGATATGACGACAATGACAATCAATTCCCACATTCTGAAAAAAACGTGCATTCATAATTGACTCCGTAACCTCAATCATCACACGTGACCAAAATTTTCGACACTTACACCTAAACCATTCGTGAAAATACGCGAATAATTGATTTCACCCTCAATTCCGAAATCCGTATATCCATTACGCCCCAGCACGACCTCATTATCAGTGATACGCGATAACGGAAGTCACGTACATGTAACAGGCGCATAACGTTCTCGGCGCCAATGTGGTTCCGTTGCTCGCTCGTTTGTACATCTACCTCACGAGTAACGCGTGCTTATAAGGATAATGGTTTATTATAGGTGCAGAGAGCTGACTCCCTGCACCGGCAAAGGGTCGGAAAGGGACGTTGGGGTTGATACCTGCCGGCTATTTGGGCGTATTAAATTAAATTATCCCGGAAGCGAAGCCGCGGACACTGGGAATTCATTAAAGGGCACTTTCCTTGGATTGGCAGGACACTTTGGCACTGCTGATCAAAGATGTCAAAGTTTGCCGTGACTGCATGCAAATTTACGCTCGGTTAGTGACAATTTGGCGGTTTCAGGGCTGTGGTAGAATGTTCGGATCAGGAGTTTCTGATATTATTATTCAGTGGAAAGAGAATGGGGTAAATAATTCAGATCATGTGAAAAATGGAAGTGTATGAAGATGAACATCATTGAAGTATGCATTTTCATTGTCCTATTTGAGATTTATGAGGTTTTTGATAATGTGAGTGATGCGGGATTGAGCTACTTATTCGTTTCACAGAAGTTTAGAATTTACTTAACCAGGCGTTCTGAGCTGAAGTTGCTCATTCGATAGATTTCATTATTTACCGGTGATTTTATAGATTGGAAGTTTCCTATCACCCTGACTTGGAAAATATGAGAGAAACGAAAAAAAGACATGTGTTATCCATGAAAATCCATGTTGAAGCTGTAAAACTTGGTCTAATTATTTAACAATGTTCTCTACAAATTGAGTAACTCATTTTTTTCTATCTATTGTTGCTCCAGAACTAAAGAAAGTCCTTCTTAAGATCAAACCAGAAATCCTTGTGCCTTGTCAGATATTTTCAATTATGTTGTTCGTTCTGAGAAATCTTTTGATGTTGTTGGTTGACCTTTTGATGATCTACCAATCGATCTAGAGTTTGTCCATTAGTGTATTAGACTGTGCACGACTGTCACCCAAACTCAGCTCTGAACATAACCTAACACCTTTCCTTCATACCAACCGAATGTTCCTCCACCCACCAGAATAATTATCCACAAACGTTCAATTCCTATACCTTTCACTCTCAACACGTCATCGATATTTCAAAGATAATGAGTGCCTTCCATTATCCTCTCTTCCCCAAATTCAATTTTCCCATTCTTTTTCGACGCACGCTATGACATTGGCGTTTCGCTCATGAATCTTGTAAAACCGTCGAAAAAAAATGCTACCATTGTCGGCGACGCTTCCTAACTTCCATTACCGACTTAATGAGACACCGAAACTCGCGCGATTCTTGTCGTTCCACTAGATTCGGTATAAATAATTGGCCGGGTCGCGGCGCCTGGAACTCCACGTCACACCCAAATTGCGTATCATTACCCACGTCTCGTTGCAACTTCACGATTCGTTTCGCTTTTCGGCGGAAACTTTGGTAAACGCCACGTACGATTCGTATTCCCGTTTTCAATTATGCAGGGACCACGTAGCGAAGTTTTGTATGATTCCTCGTCAGTTTTCGAGCCTCACGCGATCACGAAGGCAAAGATAATGGCGAGCACGGTGCATCACTTATTCATCCCTATCCGCGCATCGCCGAAACCGCGGTCGAATAAAACTTTCATCCCCGATCACGAATCGTCGCGTTGATTAAAAATAACGCTGGGCGTGTATCGAGTGACGGAGGTAAAAGAACGGGCTATTATTCATGGGCTTTTTTACGGTACGTTGTTTTACAGCGTTCCTTTATCGCGACGAAGTGGTGATTAAAGCGGTGTAAAAGCGCGGTGTAATGGGCTTGGTTTGTTAAGAATTTAGAAGGGTTTTGGTGGAATCGGGAGAAGAATTTCTCAGCTGAGAATATTTTTAATCTCATGGGTGGTGGGAGGTAAACTTCTTCTGGTGTGAAAAACTAAACTAAAGTTTTAGGAATAGTAGATTTTTTTTCGAAGTGCAAAACAAACGTTTTTCAACTCCGAAATGTTTCGAAAATTTATAATTCGACTATACTGCAGTATATCCCAGCCCATCGGTCACGACCTGAAACAAACGAAGGGAATAAAAATAAACGTTCACCGCGTGCGTGGAGCAATGATGACAAACTAATGCTATGACACCATTAACGTTCTGGTTACACGATTCGCAGGGCGCGGAAGAGTGATGTATGCACAGCAACACATGGATTTTCGGGGACAAAAGACACGGCAGCGGATAACCAAATCGAAGTTAACCAACGGCGCGCGGCTGCATCGAATCGGCGAACTGCACGGGATTCGAATTCGCAAATGATAGCGGTGCCAGTGGGCACGCCCGGGGGGCCGCGCACCCCTTACGTTCGTTCATCCCGTTCGTACTAATCTGCGGTCCGGTCGTAAACCGTTTAATTCCGTTTCGTGATAAACCGCGCTGCAGTTTACCGCGTCCCCTTTTTCCACTCTCGATGACGGTCATCGAGATTTCGATGGACGAATGTGATTAATAGATGTTGTTATCTACAGAACGTTTTACGGAGTTTTTCGGCGAAGGAATCAGTCACTGACGGGGAGCGTATGATGCTCGAATTGGACGAAGGATTTATTATCATTTATCATCATGTGGAAGGTATGATATAGTGGAATGATATTCGGGTTGTAATCTGAGTACTTTATGAAATTTCCAGTGATTTTTCTTTAGAGTTTGATGATTTATTATGTAATCTTGAAGCGCAAAAACTACATATAAAATACATACATATTGTATATGGCGAGAACATCTGTAAACATCGGCAAACTGAGTTGGACCAAGCAACATGTGTGCCATGCTGCCATGTTAAAGGCGAAAATTGAACCGACCAATTAAAAGATTGCTCCGTGAAATCACCTTTCACCTGAAGGAAGGGTGGGGGCTCCTCTCGAGTCAAGATAAACGAATGTTTACGTTCCGAAGAAGTCAAGATAAACGAAAGTCTTCTGTAGTTAATGATACACGATATACGCAAGTATACTTTCAACTAGCCAAGATTGGTCAACTGACGTTGACTACAGGCGAAATCTCCAAGAGAAAACAACTCCCAAATGAAGAAACCAAAAGAAAAAAAGTAGACCGCCCATCCCCCATTCGTACGCGACACCTCGTCGTCCATTACGGTAATCGCCCTGCTCGAAGCGGAGTCAATGGCATTGCTTATTCATGCGAATCTACGTCGGGTGGAAATAAAATGCCGGGGAATTAATCCGATCCAAGAACAAATTGACCGATCGAGAAACCACAGGCGTCGGGACGAGAGCGGCCCGCGCGTAAATCGGTCGCAGCCCCGGTCCGGTGTCTTGCGACTTTTCGAGTTATCAACGTTGGGTTTTATTAATGACAGCTAGACGGGAGTCCCGAGTTTATGGGAGGACATAAACTCTAAACTGATTAACAGTAGCCGGTGGCTTGGCTGCGCCGCGATATATATGGGAACGCAGGCTACGTGCGGAGAACGAAACTACTTGCCGCTGTGTCTCGTTAGCAATACCCGGTTTATAGGCCATCGTCGACTGAATTAACATTGCCCAATTAAATTGATAGATGTCTAGCGCGACATTAAATTCCGATCCCTGAGTAAAATTGCGCATAAATCAACGCTCGTGTGTGGGATATTCGTGGAGGTCGGGGCTGCGGGGTTTTCTTTGCACTGGGAGAGATTGAGAGGCTTTTTTGGACTCGCAGCAGGGTTTAAAGAGTTATTCAGGAAATTTTGACGCGTAACGTTACTCTTAGTAAGTTGAAATTTGTGACTGGTTACGCTACCGCTGCTCTGAGGAAGTAAATAACTCGTTACCTTTATTGTCTGTGAAGAGTAACGTCCCTTTACTTTTCAGTTGATTTTATTATGAATGTATCCTATTAGTTTGAATATTGAGACATCGAAGAAGAATGAACGTAAGAAAATACATATCAAATAATTGTGCTTCTCTAACTGTTACTTTTGAATTCAAGTGAA
Source organism: Platygaster equestris (assembly GCA_030522785.1). NCBI lineage: Eukaryota > Metazoa > Arthropoda > Insecta > Hymenoptera > Platygastridae > Platygaster > Platygaster equestris. The sequence continues at coordinate 6,553 of JAPYZK010003429.1, read as the reverse complement.
TTTGGATACACATTTATTGAGAATTTTGTGAAGGAAAGGTTTCAAAAACTTTGAAAACTTTACAACCTTTCATCTTGAAAACTCTAGAACTTTTCGAAATTTGTAAATGTTAAGAAATTTTCTGCATTACTCAATACCGAAACTTCAAAATTTTTTCGAATTTTCTAGAATTTCTAAAACTTCTATCAGTTTGAAGACTGAAAAACTTTCAAATTTTTCATCACTTTCAAATTCTTTCGAATTTCTATGAAATTTAGGATCACAAAACTTCGGAAAATTCTCTAAATTCCTGATTTCGAAACTTTAAAACCACATTATTCTTGGAAATTATACGAAATTTTACGAAGTTTCTGAAAATGCTTGAATGTCAAAACTAAGGAACTTTTTGAAACATTCTCAACTCTAAAACTCATCATTTTCAAAATTCTTTAAAACTAAAAAAATTGTTAGAACTCGTAAAAATGCCAAAACTTAACGACTTCAAAACTCTTCTAAATTGTTTTTCATTCGTCAGAACTTCGAAATCCTAAGACTTCGGAACGTTCGAAATTTCTGAAACTCCAAAAAATTCTCAACCTTCCGAAATTCTGGAATTTCCGAACATTAAAACTCAGCAACACTTTTGCGCACCCGAAAAATCTGGAACTTGAAAAATTCCAAAATAATTTAAAGTAAAAACTCCACGATTCTCGAGAACTTCAGAATTTTTCGAATCTTTCAAGAATTCTCGAGTCTGGAAATCCAAATGAGATATTTCTAAAAAGTTCGAAACTTCAGAACTAATATGACTCTGGAAAACTTTGTCGACCTTCAAATTCCAAAATTTCGGAGCTCCCGAGCTGTAGGACTTCTTTATTGTTAAAAACTCCGAAATTCTCCAAAACTTTCAAAATTTCTAAAATGCCGAAACATCAAGGTTTTTCCAAAACTTCTGATGAACTCGTTGAATATCCTCTGCAGTACAACTACAGTAGTTGTAAGCCTGTTCAGCATAATTAACCTTCATATATCGATAAATTTAAACATTATATCGATCGGCTATAAGGCAACCTATGATATTTACACTAAGTTACTGATTCCATGTGTCGTTGAATGAAGGCATTATTGAATTATACTGTGTACTAATTGTACATAATCACAAAATTGAAAAGTCAACAAGAATAATAAAAGTAAGACAACGTAACGTTTCAGAGTGAACTTCTAAACCCTGGTGTGGAGTTGTACTTCAAATTGTACTAGTTGTACTAGTTGCTTATTACTCACCGACCAGAAATCATATGTATAATACCGTGAATCTTGAGTTATGATTTGACAAACCGAGACCATTGTCCTGGAAATAAAGAATCATTAGAAATGAGTCAGACACGTCAAGACATATATAATTTAATTTTATATATGAATCAATCATCACTTTTGATCAAGTCAAAATTTGTGATGGGCGATATTGAATCGATACATTGTGTATCGTTACGATATATCGATATTTTGGTATCGATATCCGATATTTAGCAGACTAAAGAATCGAATCACCGATACCCTTATTCATCGCCATTGAAGCATCTGTTCGCATCATGGGCTTCGATTCTGAGCCTGTTCAAGTTTCCAATTCCTTTTCCTTTTTTTCTGGCACCTTTCAAGTTTGTGCCAAAGTAAGGCAAGTTTTCTGTCTTAAAAGTCATTGGGTAAGTGAGTTTTGGGAAGGTTTCTAACGGTGGGCTAAGCCGAGATGAAAGATACGGACTTCATTTCGGTTTTGGGGTTCCAGCGTTCGGACGATTTTCTTGCGATGGTCACGACACTTCATTGTGCGGACCTTATTGTAAACGTGAATATTGTTCGGGAGTACAGAATGAAGGTGTAAAAGAGTGAGCCTTCGAAGTGTAGTTCTAGGATTAGACACGAATGAAATGGTATGTCCCCGTCTAATCTTCTGGTACTGTGAGTAACTTGGTGTAAGTAAAAAGTTACGAATGCCATCTTAAACGTTCAAATATCGTACATTATTGATCAGACTTGACATTGTTCATCTCGTGAATAATGAAAGCGATTATTCGATCTTCTCGTAAATTTTGGCCACTGTAGTCAATTGTTTGTGTCATTTTTCCTGCTCCCTGCATTCAAGGTTCATAATAAACTAAAATGTTTTTGTTGTGACTCGCTACGAGGAAGTTATTAAACAGTATTGATACTACCTCTTATTGACAAAGAAAAAATTGAACTTTCCCACACATTCGCTATATTATTCCCATTCGACGCTTCTAACGATCATCCCACCATACCTCCAACATAATCTCCCAAAGCGCCACCGACGTCAATAACGACAAACGCACGCGGCGCGAGCCGCGGCGACGTTACAGAACTGTCCGAGTCCTGGATCAGAGCGGGAGAGTAATAATCCCCGCAGAAACATTGCTCACGTATGCATAATGAGTCACGGGTGGTTTGCTCGCACAAGTCGAACCATTATTTAATTATTGTCGACGTGTAACCAATGATTGGTAATAGCGTGCGGGCCACAATTCACGACAGAAACTAAGCCCGGAGTTATTGCCGGGATCATCGTTAAAACTCCCGAGATATATCAGCCGGCCGGAAATACAGCGCCATTCCGCACTCTCTCTCTCGCGTTTCTGGATTTAATCCTGTAACTCAGGCGCGTGCATCGCGCGCGCTTGATTGCAGTATCGCTCGCTCGGGGCCAGCTGACATTTTGAGATAGAGCGGTTAACCCCTTTGCCCCCTCCCCCCCCGACGCTTTTTCATTGGTCTTCGGATGGAGCGATTTCAAAGTGCGATTCGTTTGTTGCTGAAAAATACAGTAAACCGGTAAACGTGACGGATAACGTTGTCACGATAAACGACCGGCGGGGAAGATTCATTAGGCAACGGACGTTACGCTCATCGAAGCACCTGAGGAAATGGCGCCGGTGCGCCATTTTATGTCTTTCGGGGATTAATGCGTCTGCTGTATTAATTTCTTTGGGAGGATCGCGTGGGATCAGGAACGGTGGATTGTCAGAGATGTGATATGGATCCGTTTGGGTCTGAAGCATTATTTTGGTGTTTGATTTTTTTCTTTCGACAACTAAGTGATATGAAGTGGGGTTTTTCGCACACTTTAATGCGCAAGCGTCTCGGCCATTTTTGGGATCAATCATTCAAACCGTGTAGACAGTGTGTTTACAGTGGCATATACGTAAATGTTGATAAATATAAATTTGAACAAAAAGGTGATTGATGACGAATTAATTTTTTCAACAGCAGAGAAACATAATTGCGAGAAAAAGAGTGAATTACTGATGGGGAGTGTGGGAAATGATTTTAAATGCATTTCATGAACTTTTGGGGGGTTTATTCATAAACAAATTGAAGAGTTGTAACAAAAGAATTACAGCATGGCCGGAAAATTGAGGATCTTAATGAATGTGTAGAATGTGTGTCTGTATGTGTGTGTGTGGGTGGAGCGTTGCATTCACTCTATTTGTGTTTGTGCGTCGCTCCGCAAGAGCGGAGTACTGTATGTTTGAGTTGAGTGTCTTTTGATGTAAATATGGTGGAACAATATTTCATTGTTGAAAACAATTGCCCTAACTACTTGAGGGCTACGTTTTCTCGTCGCTTTTTTTGAGCAGCGAAAAATTTCTAAAACAAATTCAAATTTTTGATGTTTTCAAAGAAATTAAACTTTTTAAATTAAAAAAAATTGAATTTTTCAATTTTTTTTTTTAACTTGAATTATTCAGAATTTTCGAACTATTTTGCACTTAATAAATTCCGAAGAAATTTAGGATTCTTGTCATTTTCCGAGGAATCGAAATTTTCTAATGTTTTCAAGAAATTATAATCTTGACATTGAAATAAAAACATGCGACTACAAAATCTTCTGAAAAACTGAGCGTTTCCATATTCTCGAGAGGACACAACATTTTTTCATATTTCCATAAAACTTGGAGATTGTCAAACTTTCGCAAATACTTGAATTCTTCAAGAAACTTGGATTCTCAACATTTCCAAAAATTCAACATTTTTCGATTTTTGTATAGAGTGTCAAAATTTTCACAATGAAATAAAATTGAAAATTTTGATTGTTTTCAAAAACTAACAGTTTTCAAGATTTGCAGGAAACTCTGAATGTTTAATTTTTTGGAAAACTTCGAATATTTGAAATTTCAAAGGAAATTAGAATTCACAAATCTGTTGTAAAACCAAAACTTTTGAATTTCCAAAAAACTCATGATTTTTTCATTGATAAAAAATTGAAATTCACGAATGTTTCTAAAATACAACAATTTTGAAAATTTTCGTGAAAACTGCAATATCTTAATTTCTCAGAAAACCCGATATTCTTGAATTTCGCAAAAACGTTATTGAATCCAAAAAATTTCTGAGAAACTTATAATTTTGAATGTTTTAGAACCCAAATTTTGCAAATTTTGCAAAAAATGATAAAAATCACAACTATCAAAAATTGCATGTATGTAAACATATTAAGATTGTACTCAATGAAAATCCAATTAATGTATTTGAAAAATGCTCCGAGAATATTTTCAATCATTTTACATAGTAACTAAAACATCGCTCAAACAAAAAATTGACTTTTAAAGACGTTTTGGCGTCGAAATCTCGTCACTACCAGCTGGTTAGGGCAGTAAAAAGGTACAGTCGCAATTGGGTATTCATTTCTTGTATATAATAGTTGAAATCAGTATATAATATTCAAAACACATCGACTTAAAGGAATATTCTTCATACATTTTTTCGATATTAGTTTAAATGGACTGTGTGCATCGTAATATTTCTAAGATTATGTAAATATCAATAAACATAAAGGAACATATATTTCAAGCAAAATGCAGAAAAGAAAGCTATCGGATGTAGAAATGTTTTTAAAATGAACGATAAGTTTTAATAAAGTTGACACTCAAGAAATCTTATTGCATAGTATTTCATCGATTCGTTAAAAATCGCTCTGAACACCTGATGCTTTCGAGCGAATTTTTCTCATTTCTATATCGTAAATCGCTCGATTCAGGGGTTGAAAGTTGTAATTATGTACGCGGTATATGTTTGATTTACGGTGGTCAGCGGCTGTTGTGAACTGGAACGCTCGAGAATCGGACGAGGGTCGGCAGCGTCGTGTGGAATTATGTGGGAAGAAATCGCGGGAATCGTGAATTGATAGTTATGGAAAATGAAGTGGTCGTGTAAATGTAGAGTGAGAGGTTGTTTTCGATGGGAAAAAAGTCGATCGAAAAGTTCAAGGGTTGCGTGTTTTTATTGACCGTTTCCGAATTCCCACGATCTTATTTTCGTAACATTTTCAATAATTCTAGAAAAATATGTTCCCGACAATAAATTTACAAATTTGACAACACAATTTCAACGACAAACATTGTTGACATGAAAAAACCATTCAACGATGCAAAAAACTGATAATTTCTACCACTTGCGTTCCGAAAACCAGCAACAAAAGGACACTCATCCATCACCGAAAACGCGCCCGCGAAGTACCCCATAAATTTATCTCGCCCTTATCACCCGGGCATATCTAAAAAAATTACACACCCCACCTACGCGCTATAAATCGCCCGAAACACATCGCGGCACCTTGCCCCCGCAATATCGTTCCCGGGATCGATACGCTTTTTAATTGTTGGATCGCATGACAAAAATAATAGCCGCGTTTCGGAATAACGAACCGAAAAGCCCGTGAATCCCGGTCATTAAACCGATTCCATTGTTCGGCTTTCAGCCGAAAAATACGACCATTTTTGTGTCCACTTTTCCGACTATCCTGGGAAACGTTGTTATTCTGTACTGTGTCAAAATAGAATGACTTTATCCCGAAAGAAGTCATACTTGCCGCACTCAGCACTATTTCCCGATACCTAAATAATCCTTCATCCAACAAAATTGTCAAAAGGACATCCACAATCCAACCAAATGCTCCGTTTTATCGAACAACATTCTGCGCAATTACGAAAACCATGATTCACTTTAAACTTTTTCACTCGGAACGCGGAATAATGCAACGAAACGTCATATGGCGCAACAGCCGTCGTATTTTCGCGGCGAGGTTATGGCCGCACGTGGCTGGTTAATGCGAGGTAAGTGAAGTAGCGACAAATGTACGAAATAATTAGACCGTAATGCCTCGCGAAAGGGCATAGCATCGGCATTACGTGAAAGGGTTGCGGATGAAGCGCAGATAAGATCGCGCATACGCGACCTCCTGTCGCGGGGCGCACACGCGTGCCGCACGCATATCGCTGAATTATGCGCTGATACACGCGCCCCGGCGGAACGGCGCGAATAAGAGAGCTCTTGGGAATTTCGCAGGCGATCAAGACGAGTTTTTGTGCTGGAAACGATTTGTTTGGAATTCTGTAGAAAGAAAAAAAAAGTGAGGATGATCTATACAATCGGCTTGGCACATAACCTCAAAATTCAGTTCCGAAAACGATGTCACGTAGAAAACATCACTTTTCTATGATTTTGGGGAATTTTCGATGATACTTCGAAATTCGGAAAATGTAAATGAAACCATCACCTG
>JAPYZK010003428.1:13348-23637 GCA_030522785.1 Platygaster equestris | reverse complement strand
AAATTGAAATTTACCTCAGGAATTACGAAACTCTCATGGAAAATGTTTGATACGTTTGGTCACATTGCAACGAGCTCCTTTAATCCACTAGCGATGTTCCAATTACACATTGCGTGACATACGATATTTTACTGGACAATGGGTTGTACTCTAGTGTTGAAATAAAATTGAGTTACGCAATGATACAGTTTGAATAATTCAATATCTTCGAGTTTCAGGATTACGAAATTGTTCAGAATGCAATTAGTAAGTGTAATGCGTTATTTCAGGATTGATCTTTCGAGATGAAAAATTGATAATTATCTTATGAATTTTCGCGTCGTTCGAAAATTACAGTAAATCTGAGTGAATGTTATGAACTGTTCAAATTAGTTTTGAAAATTACAGAATTAAGGGATTGAAAAATTTTTCAAGTATTGAAAATTTCCAATTTCCGAAGTTACAGAAATTAAAAAGAAATATGGAATTCTGAAGTTATGAAAGTTTGAAATATTACGGAAATTCTAACTTTTGGAAATTTTGGAATGTTAACTTCTGAAGAATTTTGCAGTTTCAAAGTTTTGAAGTTTCCGAATTTCGAAACATTCCGATGATGTGAACTGCAGATGTTTCGAAATTTTTGGAATTCTGGACGTTTCGAAGTTTAACAAATTTCGCAAAATGCTGGGATTTCGAAGATTTGGAACTTCATGAAATTGGGGAAGCGTGAATGTCTGTAAAGTTTGGAATCATTAACTTCTGAAGAATTCTCAAATTATAAAGTTGTGAATGCCTTAAGTTCTGCGAATTTGGAAGTTTTCAAGCTCAGAAGTTAAAAGTCATCATATTTTCCGACGTATGAATGAGTAACATTTGATGCATCGATTATTTTACCTTGATGTAATTCAAAAATATCAATTTGTCTCGTTAGACTCGAATGTTAGAGGAAATGCACGTTTTTAGGTATATAGAGTATTTTAAGAAAAAATCGAAATTTACCTCAGGAATTACGTAACTCTCATGGAAAATGTTTGAAATAAAATTGAGTTACGCATAATGATACAGTTTGAATAATTCGATATATCCGAGTTCCGGGATTACGAAATTGTTCACAAAGCAATCAGTAAGTGTGATTTATTATTTCACGATAGATCTTTCGAAATTAAAAATTGATAATCATCTGATAGATCATCACTTTGTTTGAAAAATGCAGTAAATCTGAGTAAATGTTATCAACTGTTCAAAATTAGTTTTGAAAACTTTTGAATTCTGGAATTCGAAAATTTATCAAGTTTCAAAAAATTCCCAAGTTCTAAAGTTATAGAAATTCGGAGTAAATGTGAAATTCTGAAGTTTCAAAAGTTTGAACGATTCCGGAAATAATAAGTTGTGGACATTTTGGAACGTCAACTTCCGAAGAATTTTAAAGTTTTAAAGTTGTGAAGTTTAAGGATTTTGAAACATTCAAAAGTTTTGAAGTGCACACGTTTCGAAAGTTTCGAAATTCGGATGCTTAAAAGTCCAACAAATTCTGAAACCATATTATATATATTTAATCATGTGGAACAGTGTCATTGAATTGATGAATATATATATTGATACATGTATTAATATGTATCAATATATATATATATTAATCCCTAGAGGAAAAAGTGATTAAACATCTGAAGGATGCCGCGTGTATCAAATGGTAATTGATAATCTATCGAAATCATGTAATACGCTCACTTCAATGCAATGGTTCTACGGTTAGTGATTTGCGCGCGAGTTTCGAATTCTTATCATTGAGAATAATTGTCGAGATCATTGTTGTTGATAATAATAAATGTTGAAATCATTATTTTTGATTCCAGAATTGATTTTCATTGATGGAAATTAATAGAAATGTATGGAAATAAACAGTAATTGGTAAATAATTCATAAGGATTCATGGGAATTGATACAAATTGATGAAAATAGATAGGAATATCCATAGTAATTGATAAGAATGCATGGGAATCGATGAAAATTGTTATGAATCGATAAAAATGCATGGAAATCAATATAGCGATTCATGGAAATTCATAGAAGTACATAGGAATTGATGGAAATTGATGCAAATTGTTATAAATTGATAGAAAATGTAGGAATTAATGGAAATTGATTGAGAAATTATGGGAAAGAATGTAAATCGATAGCAATAATTGACAGGAATTTATAGGAATCCAGAAAAATTGATGGAATTGAATTGGAATCGATTGTGATTAACAAGGATCGACTGGAGTTAATGGAAATTGATAGAAATGAATGGAAATCAATAGAAATTTATATGAATATTCATGGGGATTCATCGAAATCGGTGACCGTCGATGGGAATATAATAATCGTGGAGAATAAATGGAAATCGATAGTAATTGATGGGAATTCATAGGAATCGATCAAAATTAATGGAATTTGATGAGGAGTAATTAGAATTAACAAAAATTGATGGAATTTGATGAGGAGTAATCAGAATTAACAAAAATTGATAGCAATGAACGTGAATCGATAAGAATTTATATTTCAACGAAATCATAGAAATCAAAATTGCTTAGAATTCATAGGAATCCATGGAAATCAATGGGAATTGGTAGAAATCGATGAAAATTGATGGGAATGAATGAAATTAATAGTATATTATAATTAATGAGAATTCATGGAAATCGATAGAAATTCATAAGAATAAATGGGAATTCATAGAAAATAATGAGAACGGATGGTTAAATCGATAGTCGTTGATAGGAATTTATAGAAATCGACGAAAATTAAAATGGAAATTGATAGAAATCGACGAGAATAAATGGAAATTAATTGTGATTGATGGGAATTCATACGAATTTATAGGAAACGATGGATATTAATAGTGCATGATAAATGGGAATTTATAGAAATTCTCGAAAATTGATGGTAATGGATGGAAATTGATGGAAATTAATGGGAATCGTTATAAATTGATAGAAATTGATCGAAATTGATACAGAAATTATGAGAAAAAATGTAAATCAATAGTAATAATTGACGGGAATTCATAGGAACCCATAAAAATTGATGAAAATGAATTAGAGTCCATTGTGATTAATAAGGATCGATGGAAGTTGACGGAAATTGATAGAAATGAATGGAAATCATTAGAAATTGATATGAATATTCATGGCGATTCATGGAAATCTGTGAGAATCGATGGGAACAGGATAGTCGAGGAGATTGAATGGAAATCAATAGTGATTGATGGGAATTAATAAGAATTAATTAGAAATTGATCAGAATTCACAAAAATTGATAGCAATGAACGTGAATCAGTAAGAGTTTATATTTGATTAAATTGATTAGAATTATAGGCATTCATGAAAATCAATGGGAATTGGTAGAAATCGATGAAAATTGATATGAATGAATGGAAACAATAGTTCATTATAATTAATGAAGATTCGTGGAAATCGATAGGAATTCATAAGAATAAATGGAAATTAATACAAATAACGGGAATGGATGGCTAAATCGATAGTCTTTGATAGGAATTTATGGGAATCGACGAAAATTTATATGGGACCTGATAGGCATCGAGGAGAATAAATGGAAATCAATAGTGATTGATGGGAATTCATACGAATTCATAGGAACCGATGAATATTAGTAGTACACGATGGATGGGAATTCATAGAAATTCTTGAAAATTGACGGGAATCGATTGGAATCGATTAAAATCGATGGGAATTCATGGGAATGGATAGAAATCGATAGGAATTGTCAGAAATCCATGTATAAAGTATGAAATACACATTGATATTTGTAATGCGTGTATAGGAATTATTCGAGAAGAAACTATAGTCATAAAATGCAGGCGCGCGTAGCGCGGGCATCATGTCTAGTATATATATATATTTTTTAAATGAAACACTGACCTGAGTTTCTATGTCAGAAACTTCCTCGCGGTAGATGAGAATGTCGTGAAGGGAATTGGTGGTTTGCACGATGACGGCTGATATGGGTATAAAAACCAGGAGCAAAAATATGGCGTTTTCCATGCGACGACCATGCCTGGTCGCCGGGTCAGTCGCTCGCGCCCAGCACGAGCGCTTTTTTCGCTCTTTCGATTTCAAGGCATCGCTCGACATCGAGTTCCCGGTGTTCACTTTCACCGCGTAGGACCCATTCTGAGGCGACATTCTGAAATTGTCAGATTTCGGAATTTTTCTTGATGTTTTTTTTTTTTTTGTTGTTTCAACGGAAAACATGTGCGTTTTACAAACATCGAAAGTGCGTAAAAAATTGTGATGAGCCCTAGTGATTCTAGTTTCTATAAAAAACCTTATGAAATTATAAAGTAATTTTTACTGAAAAATGAACATGTTATGAAGTTGATTTTGTTAACTTTTATACAATTTTTATGAACTGAGCGATTTTTATACAGTGAAAATTTGAAAACTGAAAAGTTATTCACACATTTTTTTGTAACTCTCGGATTTTTATGAAAAAATGTTTTACGAAATTTTTATTGAATTCCAAAAATGAAATGAAATTTTATAGAAATGAATAAAATTGATAGATAACATTAATAAATAAATTTATTACATAATGCAATTTAATAATAAATTATTAATGAATATCTAAATTCAATCATTGATGAATTAATCATATTTTAATTTAATTATCAATGGACATTGAAAATTTATTCATAAATATTCATAAATATGAAATTATTAATTAAATAATAAAATGAATCAATGGAATTTTATAGAATCTATTTAATCATAAAATGAAAGTTTATAAAAAATTTGCGATTTTTATAATAGTTTTATGAAAACTCAATTCACTAGGGAAAATATGTAATTTTTGTTGGAATTTTGGATTTTTAAACACTTTTGGGGATTAAAAATGCGAATTATAGGAAGTATCGTTTTTTTTTTCTTTGTATCGCGAGTACGAAAATTTTAATATTCACTCTACGTAATACACAAATCTTAAGTTGTGTGAATTAATTCCAGATTTGTTAAAAAAAAAAGGAAAAATATGAGACATTTACAAAAGTCTGCCAATTCTGTCCAGAAATATCCGTGAATTTTACAGACTGATAGAAAATTCACGCAGTTTTGGGAAGTTGACGATTTAATTCCGAAATTTTGAGAAAATTTGAGAGTTCCCCGAATTTACTGAAATTTTCATTTTATTGACAAATTTTCTCGAGATTCGAAAATTTTTCGCAGTTCAAATTTGGCTCGAAATCCACAAGTCGTGAATTGCTTACGGACTTAATTTCCGTAACTTCAAAAAAATTCAAAAGCTCAAATTTGTAACTCCAAATTGTTCAAGACTTCGGAATTTACCGAAATTCTTGAAATTTTTAAAACCCCGAGACTTTACGATGTCCACACTTCAGACTACTTCAAAATTTGACAATTCCAAAAGTTTAGAAATTACGAAACTTTGCAATTCCAAAACTTTCAAACTTCCAACTCCTGAAGATTCTGAACTCTTCATTTCTTTGAAACTGACTGATTCCATTTCAATTCGAACGGACTATACAGGTCGTTATTCCATTTTTTTCTCTAACTTACCTGCGTCTTTCCTAAAACGATTTGATTAGACACGTATTTTTTGTTTTTGCGGAAAAAATTTCCCTTGCGATTTATAAGCATTTTCGTTCAGTCTGACAAAACCGATTTTTCAGGTTACTTGAGGACACTTTTTTTTGAAAACTTCATTACTCCATCAAAAATTGACCGTTTGCGGCGATTCTGGTTTTGAAATACTCGTAATGGATTGAAATTTACCAGTATTACGAAAAAGCTCAGTTTCCCAAGTGGTTGATAAAATTATTCACTATAACGCAAAAAGTTAAAAAATTTGTTGAAATCAGTTTTCTCGGAATGCCCAATTTTTTTTTCGAAGAAATTTCTTTGTGCGATAATTGCATGTTCAAACTATAATCCGACCCAATCTCTGGTAAAAAAGATTTTTTCAACGTGAGATATGATTTTTTGAAGAAAAACTCGATTTTTTCGTACGCGACTGCTCTAAGATTTGATATTTCCTGCAAAAAAAATTCTTTTCCCTACAAATTGATTCCGGAGTCGAGCATTTTATCAAGAGCTGTGAAAGAATTACGGAATAATTCAAATTCGAATATTGTAGATGTTTTTTCTCGTTTTTTAGATACTCCACGTCCGCATTGTATGTAACTAAAGGGTCGTTCAATTTCCCCATGGTGCCCCCTCCCCCCCCCCCGAAATCTTATGTAAGACTGCCGTAAAATGGAAAAAGGCTGTAAGTCACATTTTAATCGAAAATGAGTATTTCATATCTCCTGAATCGGCAAAATCCATTCTCTCAAAAATGTTTTCTCAGAATTCCAGAATGTATGAAATTTCCAAAGCTTCGAAAGTTTCAAAAATATCAAAAATTTTTCAGAACATACTATTTCACTCAAATTTGTCAAGACATCAAAATCCCGAAATTTCTAAACTTCGCAGACTTCAGAACTTTGAAAATCTTGAAACTTTACATTCTTCAAACTTTCAAACTTTTCGAATTCAAAATTTTCCAAATTTTCCAGGTCCACAAAACCCTGCCTAAAATATCTTACAACTCCCCAAAATTTCCGTACAATTTTCCACTTCAACCTTCTCTTCCCCAATTAAAAATCCAATTTCCCAACAACCTGAAAATACCTCTCCAATACATAAAACTAAACCCCACATCAATCATGCAATCAAACATCAAAACATGTGATATCAATACTTTTCTCAATCCATCCAATTTATTCATCTGTATAGATAAAAAAAATCATAACACGAAACAACACGAAAATCATCTCTGATACATGCACGTGCATCGATTTGACGACGCTCCAAATTGCACATTAATCCAGCAATAATTGTGACGTACATCGAATTACACATGCGAGTAATTCAGCCAAACGGAAGTTCATTATCAATCGAGATCGGGACGCGAGGAAATTCGGTTTATGATGGAAATCGAGACGAGAGACACTCGTCAACCTGTTACAAAATCGCTGGAGTTGAAATTAACCGAAGAGCGACTTTGAATATTCATGGACGGAAAAAACGCGTTTTCGTTCAAGTCCGAGTAAACTTGCAAACGAATAGCGACAGTTCGCCGATACTTTGGAGAGTCTCGATGTTGTTTTTCATTACTCTGATTTTCGGAGGATGAGAGAGAATTTTTCCCGGATTTTCCGAGTTGAGACAGGGGAAATTTATTTATAAGCGCGTAGACAGGGAAAATTCTTAAAAATTGAGAAATCCAGCACGGGGAAAATTTAAAATTCGAAAAATCCAGCACATTGCGAAAAAGTATATTTTGAAAGGAAAAAGTGAAACAATGCTGATTTTGACAAGTGTCAAAGTTTTCGAGAAACTTGATTACTTTACAGATTTTCAACATTTCAAGATTTTCAAAGATTTGGGAATTTTTAGAGTTTGGAGGATTTCGAGAAGTGGAGAAGTTTCTGGAAGTTTTAATATTTACGAAATTTCAAACATTTTGAAAAATTTTGCCCACTAAATGCAAAATTAAAATCTGAAATCCAAAAAGTCAAAAATTTTCGAAAATTGAATCAAGTTTTGACGACGAGTTTTGACTGCGCTTCCCAGTTTGCTACAATGCGAGTATTTATTATAGTACTTTTCACCAATTTCGAGTTCTTTTCACCCAACTGTTTTTTCAATTTAAAACTGATTTCTTTCTTTCCATCCCGAAGATTCAAGACTGAACCTCAATATTTGACAGGTAGCATGAAAAAAGGTATTTCATTTCTAAAATTCCACAATGTTACGTAATTTCTCGTTGTTACTAAAATTTCCAACTCACAAATGAGCAGGGCGAAAACCACGAAACCACGATCTAATTTTAGAGCGCCGAGGGAGTATCTATGAAAATGATAACGAGTCGTACACGAGTCAAACGAATGCAGCGATCAAAATCCTGAATAGTGCCTGATTGTGCGCGACTCAAGGGAAAATTTGTACCCCCATCGATCTGTAATTTTCGCACGCTCAAGCCATTTATTACGACCGAATTCCCTACGCAATTTCACATTTTCCTTTTTCTTTCACGAAATTTCAACGGAAGTTCATTAAAAAAATTCCTAAACAGAAATTAAATGAATGAGTGAAACATTATACATATGACGTTCAGGAAAAAATTGATAGTATTGATGCTAGTAATATGGACTATTTAAATTAGTCATTCTAAAAAGTACTCGGATAGTTTATTTCGAGAGCATGACTGCCTACATGGGAGAAAATCGACCATCTACAGATATTTCGATTAATTAAGATAAGTCATGATTCCCATTGATCAAGGTCGATTTTCATCAATTTGCATTAATTATGAACGATTGCGATAAATCTCAATTAGATTCCATTTATTTACATCAATTTTCAAATATAATTATAAAAAATGTGCACAAAGTCTGTTCAAAGCGTTTTTATACACATTCTAAAAAAATTCGTCAGTCGAAATTAGTCGAAATCAATAAAATTGGTTAGTTATAAATACATGAAAACTTGAATGATAGGGGTTGGCGCCCATGGGGCGAAGCCCTCTAGTTTTGAATAATGCTAATTCTACACACGTGAAATTTTCTGCCCATGCAAAAGTCGTAATTGCGCCAACTTTCGTGATAACAAGACCAAAACCCATTTACGACTTCGGTAACAAGTTTCCAACAAACGTTGTCTAGCTACAAGCCAAGAATGTCGAGTTCGGAATTAATCGACTTCCTTCGCAAAATACAGAGATTTTCGTGTCTATAATTTTTTCACGAACTGGACATTTTAAATCAGAAGAAAATCATAAATTTTGCAATTTTTTGATGGACTCCACTTTTCTTCATCATAATTTTGTGAATGTTTCAATAGACAACAAAATTTTTTATTATAAACTTCTTCATTTCAAGGTGCAAAGTTTTTAATGGTTTACTTCGAAATTTCTGAACTCGATGTTTTATGGATTTGGAAAAAATCTCGTGATTCTAAATCTCACCTTCAACTCGTTCCAGAAACTTCAAATTCGTTTGAAAATTATTATTCACATCAAAACTGTCGGAATTCTACCAATAATTTTGATTTCTCGTATATTTTCATTTCAGAAGAAGAATTTGTTTCCCTCACTTCGAAATTTCTGAACTCGAAATTTTTCGAATCCGAAAAAATCGTGTGATTTCACATCTCGCCCTCAACTCGTTCCAGAAACTTCATATTCGTTGTAAAA
This sequence comes from Platygaster equestris, assembly GCA_030522785.1. Classification (NCBI taxonomy): domain Eukaryota; kingdom Metazoa; phylum Arthropoda; class Insecta; order Hymenoptera; family Platygastridae; genus Platygaster; species Platygaster equestris. Next base: position 14,406 of record JAPYZK010003428.1, on the reverse strand, counting down.
TCATTATTTACATCAAAACTGTCGGAATTTCACCAACAATTTCAATTCCTCGCGTATTTTGATTTCTGAGAAAAAGTTATTTTCTCTCACTTCGAAATTTCTGAATTCGAAATTTTTTGAATTCGAAAAAATCATGTGATTCTAAATCTCGCCTTCAATTCGTTCCAGAAACTTCATATTTGTTGGAAAATCATTATCTACATAAAAACTGTCGGAATTTTACCAACAATTTCAATTTCTTGCATATTTTGATTTCAGAAAAAGAGTCATTTCCTCTCACTTCGAAATTTCATAACTTGAAATATTTTGAATTTGAAAAAATCGTGTGATTCTAAATCTCGCCTTCAACTCGTTCCGGAAACTTCAAGTTCGTTGGAAGATTATTAATTATATCAAAACTGTCGGGATTGGATCATTAATTACTATTTCTCGTATATTTTTATTTCAGAAGAATAATTTTCTTTCTCCCTCGAAATTATGCCCATTTATATCCTGCAAATCCGTCGAAATCAGAAAATTAATCCCCCATTTTCCCCTACCCCGGAATTTTTTTTCCACCGATGAATAAATTCTACGAGGTTAAATTACTTACGTTTCACGGCTGTGCATTTTTACAGGGAACGGGGAATAATCCGTTTAATCCGAGTCGCGGGGGAAAAGTCGAGCGGAAAAATGGGAAAGTGAAGTTGTACCGCGGAAAAGCTTTCGATTTGCAGGGAAAAGCTTTCGGAAAAATTTTTCCCGCGAAAACTTTGGATACCGCGTGCTGAATAAATCCGAGTCGCGAAAGTGCGGAGTTTAATTACTGACGAAGGCGAAGTCGCGTTCAATTTTGAGATGATTTTTTCTGTCGAGATAGAATTTTCACTTCCGTCGATGGTTTTGGAGCTTGTTTTCAGAGTTTGCATAATTTTTTTTTGTTGCTTGAAGTTTGGAGGTCTTCTTTTAAATTATGAAGGAAAAAATGCAGGATCTAAAATTTTGGTGAATTTGGGTGTTTGTACTTTTAATTTTGGAATTTGTAACAGATTTTGGAATTTTGGAATTTTCGAGTTTTA
>JAPYZK010003428.1:0-13300 GCA_030522785.1 Platygaster equestris | reverse complement strand
GTTGTGAAAATTCTGAATTCGAAATTATAGATTTCAAAATCAGTTATAAAAATGTCGAATTTCTGATAATTCTCCAATTACACAGCTAAAAATGAAGAATGAAGAATCGAGTTTCAAAATCTGATTGAATAAAAATTTTTTAACCTCACGATTTTTCATATTTTAATTTTCGAAATTTAGATACTTTTCGAAATTTGCGGATTTTTTAGTTGTGAAAATTCTGAACTTAAAATCATAGATTTCAATATATTATATGCATATCAAATATACATATAATATACATAATACATATATAATACATAAATACATAAAAAATATAATTTCTTTCATTATCCCTGCAATTTTGAACTTCTCACTCCAAAATGTTGTTATTATTTGACTTAAAAAATAGAGCGCATTTTTTTAAATTCCCGCTCTACCAAACATCAACTTGACTGTTCAGAAATCTTCCGGAAACGAACTTTCGATCGTAATAATTGATCATAAGCGCGGTAGGACGATGTCTAGCATGCACCAAGTTATCAGTTTACGTGTATCGAACAGAGCTTTCCCAGCGGACCGAAACTTTCCAATTGTCGACCGCAATTCCATCGGCACTTTTTCCTCGTGCTGAACAATGCAAGTTTTCGTTCGATTGGCTTTTAACTTTTAGGACCAAATAAATGCGCTTTGCACGAACGAACGCGAGTTCGATCGAAATTCGCACTTTTGTTCTTGATTTTGGGAGACAGGTTGAATTTGGGATGAAACGGACGAAGAAAATTAAATAAAATGGAGCATGGGAGTTCCATACTGAATTGACAAGCAAAATATTGATAAGCCTCAGTTTCTCATGTATTAGAGTAAGAAAATGACCCTTATTGGAATAACACATCGAATTTTTTTTTTACATTTTTAGTTTTGAATTTTTTTTTTTTTTTTTTTTTTTTTGTCAAAACGTCAGTGATTTTTCATCTTAGAAATTCTGAGATTTTGAAGTTCTTGGACATTCTCAAAAACTTGGAAATTCCGACATTTCAAAAACTTCAAACATTTTCGAAACTTGCAGAACTTTAGAACTTCATTACTCTTCGGAACTTGAAAATTCCGAAAACTTTGAAAGTTCCAACACTTGGAAACATCGAAATCTGAAAATTTTAGAATTTCTAAGCTTCAATAAAACTTGCGGAATTGCCAGAACTTCAAAAATGTCGAAACTGAATAATTTTTATCTCTAAAATTCTTCAAAACTACGAAGTTCTCGGAATTTCTTAGCAATTTTGAAATTCCAACATTTTCATAACTTCTAAAATAACCTATTCCACCTCTTCAGAATATGAAAATTCCAAAAATTCCAAAATTGCAAAGCTTCAAAAGTCCCAAAACATTGAATACTCCAAAACTTCATATCCTGAAAGTTGAAAAATTACGGAAATTCTAGGCATAAAAACTTTGAAATTGTAACACTTCCAAACTTGCGAAATTTTCAGAACTGTACAAATTTCGAAGCCTAATGATGTTCAATCTAGAGAATTCTGAGATTTCAAAGTTCTTGGACATTCTTAAAAACTTGGAAATTCTAACATTTCAAAAACTTTTAACATTTCCAAAACTTGCAGAACTTCAGAACTTCATAACTCTTCGAAACTTGAAAATTCCGAAAATTTCAAGAGTTCCAACACTTGAAAACATCGGAATTCGAAAATTTTGAAATTTCTAAGCTCCAATAAAACTTGCAAAATCGCCAGAACTTCAAAAATGTCGAAACTGAATAATTTTTATCTCTAAAATTCTCAAAAACTCCCAAGTTCTCGGGATATCTTAAAAATTTGAAATTTCAACATTGCCAAAACTTCCAAAATTACCAATTCCACAACTTCAGAATGTCAAAATTCCAGAAATTCTGAAATTTCCGAAGCTTTCAAAGTCCCAAAACATCGAATACTCCATAACTTCATTACCCTGAAAGTTGACAAATTTCGAATATTCTACGCATAAAAACTTGGAAATTTGGACACTTCCAAATTTGCGAAATTTTCAGAACTGTAAAAATGCCAAAACTTGATGATTTTCAATCTTAGGAATACTTAGATTTCAATGTTCTTGGACATTTTCTAAAACTTGAAAATTCCAACTATTGTAAAACTTCTAAAATTGTTGAAACTTTCAAATTTTCAGAACTTCATAACTCTTCGAAGCTTGAAAATTACGGAAATTTTGAAAGTTCAAAAACTTAGAAACATCAAAATCCAAAGATTCTGAAATTTCTAAGCTTCAATAAAACTTGCGAAATTTTCATATCTCCCAAAATGTCAGAATTGAATAATCTATATCTCTAGAATCCTTCGAAATTCCCAAGTTCTAGGGAATTCTCTAAAACTTTGAAGTTTCAATATTTTCAAAACTTCGGAAATTACCAATTCCACAACCTCACAATATCAAAATTCAAAAATTTCCGAAGCTTCAAAAGACCCAAAACTTCTAATACTTTAAAACTTTATCATCCTGAAAGTTTGAAAATTTTGAATATTCTAGGCATAAAAACTTTGAAATTAGAACACTTTAAAAATTGAGAAATTTTAAGAACTGAAAAAATGTCGAAACTCAATGATTTTTAATCTCAAAAATCCTCAGATTTCAAAGTTCTAGGAGATTCTCAAAAACTTTACAATTCCAACATTTTAAAAACTTCTAAAATTGTTGAAACTAACTCAGAAACATCGAAGTACGAAAATTTCGAAATTTCTAAGCTTCAATCAAACTTACGAAATATTCAAAACTTCCAAAATTAACTTCTAAAATTAATTTTTATCTCTAAAATTCTTCAAAACTCCCAAGTTCTAGGGACTTCTTAAAAACTTTGAAATCCCAACATTTCAAAACTTTTAAAATCACAAATTCCATAACTTCAGAATGTCAAAATTACAGAAATTCCTAAATTCCCGAAGCTTGAGAAGTCCCAAAACTTCAGAACTTTAAAATTTCTCAAAATTGCGAAATTTAAAATCGTCATAAGCTACAAAATTTCACAACTTTGAAACTCAAAAATTCTAATATTTCAAACATTCTGAAATTTCCAGACATAAAAACTTCAAAATACGTCAAAACTCCAAAAACTGCGAAGTTTCCAGACTTCTAAAAATGTCAAAACTGAATAATATCCACTGTTGAAAATTCTAGACTCAAAAACTTCAAAATACGTAAAAACTTCGAAAACTGAAAAGTTTTCATACCTTCAAAAACGTCAAAACTCAATAATTGCCAATGTAAAAAATTCTAAAACTACTATATATTCCATCATTTTCAGGATTTCGAATGTTCTTGAAACTTCAAAATTCCAATTTGTTATTCATAACAACGTTTTGATTGACAACATTTTATCATCATTCATTTTATCCATTATTTTCACTTTTCACAATAAAATATCTCCATTTTTCAACCACACTCATTATTTTCAAATAATAACATTCATTCTGAATTTTCAGAATTTTTCGTATTTACTTTGACTGCGCGAAGCGTAATAATAAAATATTCTCCGTCTCTCCATATCCCGTTCGCCTCCGGCATTTTCAAGTTTTTCGGGTCGCTTTTTTCCACCGCAAAGGGTGGTTTTTTCGACCATTAATGAAAGAATTGCACGCGCTTTTATTGCGCGGTTGGAAATAGACTCGTGCAAATGACAAAGGCACGACAGCCGATAAAACGAGCATTATTTCCAAGTGTGTACGCTTTTGTAGCGAGCAGCGATCGCATTGAGATGTCTAAGACACTTCATTTTGCCGCTCGCAGACTCCTCAATGGACCGTGGCTTTCTCCGCTTTTATAAGTTAATTGAACGGCCTAAAGTAGCGCATTGATGGAGATTTTTGTGTACATTTTTGTCTCCATGAGGCGGAAAATGTGTTCGATATTTTTTTGCCCGTAGGAAAATGTTTCTATTTAATTTCTATTCAAAGTTTCCATTTAATTCATTTTGACTCACAGCTTTGAAATTTTTGAATTTTTCAGAAGTGAAAATTCCAAAATGTCCGAAACTTGAAATTCAAAAAAAATACGCGATTCCAAAATTTTCGGACCGTCTAGACTTGAAAACGTTGGAATTTCTCAAAATCATGAAACTTACAACTTTGAAACTCCAAAAGTTTCCAGGAATTGAAATTTTAAAATGTCTAGAACTCCGCATTTTCGGAATTTTAGAAACTTACAAAACTTTCAAACTTTATCATTCTTTGAAATTTTTGAAAGTTCAAAACATCCGAAAGTTAAAAATTTTGAAAATGTCTGAATTTCACAACTGAACTTCCGAGACAAATTCCGAAGTTTTAGAAATTTGTAAGAATCATGAAGTTCATGGAGTTGATTTCTATTCTATTCATATATAATTTTTACTCTATTCATAAAGTTCATTTTTAATTGACTCATTGGTGTTTTGGACTATTGAAATGTCTTCCACTCCAATTTCCATTCGATCGAATGGAAAACTTCCCATTGAAAATTTCCATTGAGTTTTCATTGGTTCCTATCCAATTTCCATTGACTGAATAGTTATTTGGCCGAAGGATATTTTTTCCATTCAATTTTCATTAAGTTCCAATGGAACGTTTTCCTCCGGGGGATGGGGGGACGAGGGGGGGGGGGGGGGCATGGGGATCTGGGGGGAAAAGTGGGGGGGATCGGAGGGGGTAAGGGTTTGGGTGGCCGGTTGTGTTTTTTCTCTATTCTTTTTGGTAGGTGCCGAGGGGGGGTGGTGGCCGGGGGGGGGGGGGGGGGGGGGGGGGGGGGGGGGCATTAGTATCTAGGGTGAAAATTGAGGTACATCTGAGGGTATAAGGATTTGTGATTGCACGATGCAAAAACGAGAATTTAGATTGTTGCAAATTTCATTACTTTTGCGTTCGAAATAACGTGAATGACGAAAAAATGATAGTTTGGGTAATTAAAAGTTTGAAGGGACCTTTTTTTTAATTGGATGAGGATTGAAGAATGAGTGGAATTCAAATTCCGAATTCATCTTGTTCTAAAAATGTATTATTTCCGTATTTTCTGATTTTGAAATCTTTGGTTTAAACAAATTTTTTGAGGTTTAATTTGTACATCCCAAAATTTGTGAATGTATATATTTTTGGGGGAATTTTCGAGTGAAATTCCTGAAATTTGATAATTTCTGGGTTGCCAGGTTTTTGAATTTTTGGCTGATGGTGTAGAGATTTTAAAGATTTGGGGAATTTTCATGATTTTACACACTTTTTTCATTTTTTTTTTTTCTTATAATCTTACTTTACAATTTTTTTCCGGTTCAAGAACTGAAGTCCAAAACTGAAAATTTATAATTTTTTCGAGCTTTTGAAGTTTGGAAAATTTGAATATTCCGAAGTTTAGACTTTCAAAAATTTCCTATTTTGGATGATTTGGAGTTTTAAAAATTGTAAATAATATTGGAGTTCTGAAGTTTTAGAAGTTTTGAAAATTTCGGAAATGTGAGGTTCGAGAAATTTTGAAATTTTTAACTTCTGAAAAATGTTGATGTTTGATTATTATAAAATTTCAGAAATTTGACGAGTCCAAAGTTTGCAATCTTATAAGTTAGAAACATTTTCCAAGTTACGTCAGTTTTGGAAATTCTTAAAGTTCATACATCTTGAAATTTTAAAGTTTCAAAGAATCATGAATTTCAGAATTTTCGAAGTTTCGAAGTTCTGGACATTTTAGAATTCAAAATATTTGCGAAACTCAAAAGTTTTCGATGTCTTAGAAATTTTTGTATTTTTGATGTCTTGAAAGTTTGGACTTTTTTGAATACAATTCTACAAACACAAGTTTTTCCGATGATTTTCAAAATAATCTCATAGGATAAAAATTTTTCGGAACCAAGCATATAGCCAAGGAGAGGGGTGAAGCCCCCTCCCCCCCATCCCCCGAAATTCTGGAAAATTTTAAAAATCTAGCGAATTGCAGAAAAGTATATTTTGAAAAAAATAAAATGAAACAATACTGATTTTCGCAAGTGTCAAAGTTCTCGAGGAATTTGATAATTTTGAACCTTTTTCACATTTTAAGATTTTCAACAATTTCGGGAATTTTTGAAGTTTGGAGGATTTTGAAAAGCTTAGAAGTCATCAGAAGTTTGAGAATTGTCAGAATTTTAGAAATTTCGCAGTCTTAGAAAAGTTTTAAAAATTCTACAAATTCGCTATATTTTCATAATTATTAAAATCACTAAAATTTTACAAATTTTCAACATTTAGAGAAACTTGACCGTTTCCAATATTTTTAACATTCCGAAATTTCTAACAGTTCCAAGAATTTTTAAAGATTGAAGTATTTTTAGGATTTTTAAAATTATTTGAATTTTCGGAATTTCAAGAATTTCGAAATTGTCGTGAATTTTAGAGATTTTTAAATTTTCGGAAATTCTGAAAATTACAATATTTTCATAATTCTCGAAATTACGAACACTTAACGAATTCTTCATATTTCGAGAAATTTGATATTTCAAAACATTCCAAGATTTTCAACAATTTAGAAGACTTCGGAAGTTTTTGGAATTTCGGCAATTTTCAGAAGTTTAAAAATTTCAGAAATTTCAGAGATTCAAAAACGTTTCGACAATCTTGAGAATTCAGGCAGTTTTCATAATACTTGAAATTTTAAAAATTTTACGAATCTCTTAAATTTCGAGAAACTCGATAATTTAAAACATTCCAAGATTTTCAACAATTTAGCAGATTCCGAAAGTTTTTAGCATTTCGACAATTTTCAGAATTTCACAAATTTCAGAAATTTCAGAAATTCAAAAAAGTTTCGAAAATTTCGAGAATTCAGGCAGTTCCCATAATTATTGAAATTATAAAAAGTTTCACGAATGTCTGAAATTTCGAGAAACTTTTGTTTAGTTGGAACATTTTCAACATATTCCAAGATTTTCGACTCTTATAAATTTTCAAGTTTGAGGATTTCGAAAATTTTCAAACATTTAAGAATTTCCAAAATTTCCAGAATTTTCGAAATTTTGAAAATTACCGAGATTCGCAAAATTTTTGAAAATTCTAACAATTTTCAATACTTTCATAATTAACGAAATTTCGAAGATCTTACGAATTTCTGAAACTTTGAGAAACTTGATAGTTCTCAACATTTTCAACATTTTAAGATTTTCAACAATTACGCGAATTTCCAAAGTTTGGAGTATTTTGGGAATTTCAACAGTCCACAAAATTTCAAACATCTAGGAAATTTTAGTGATTTCAAAAAGTTTGGAAAACTCTGAAAATTCAGGATATATTTATAATTCTTTAGTAAAACGAAATTTCTGACTACGTCTTTGTTCGGAACTTCTTATCAATTTCACATTTTGTTACTTCCGAAGTTTTAGAGATGTTCAAAGTTCAGAAATCTTGACATTTCAAAGTTTTCGAAAATAATGAGGTTCTGAATTAACGCAAGTTTCAAAAATTTCCGATGTTTCGAACTGATGGACATTTTAGAATTCAAAAATTTTTCAAATCACGGAAATTTCGATGTTTTGGGAATTTCCCATACTCAAACGTCACAAAAATTTTAACGTTTCAAATTTTGAGTTTTTGTCAAGTTTCAAAGAAAACTAAAGAAATTCAAGTTTTGTGATGTATTAGTTTTATAAATTTTGGAATTTCTAGATTCAAGAATTTTAAAATTTTGAAATTTTTCAAAGTTCTAGATTTTAGAAAGTTTCATCGATTTTTCAAGTTCTTCATACACTTAATTTTTCTGTTCATTTCGAAATTCGAGCAACATTCTAAATGAAATCCCTCCCCCCCAAATTACATATGTTCGTATTTACGACCTCGTGGGTAAAATTTTCGCACGTCCGTCGTACTTTATTGTCATTCTACACGTTCCTCTGACGAAAAAACCCAGATCCCCGTAATCGCGCACGTCAAAGGACGTCAAAGATTTATAATTCGCCAGCGAAAGGGGCTTCAGGACGTCATATCGATCGGGATATTTTCGCACATTACTTCCAATTACTGCTCCCTTTTACGCCTCGGGCGATGTTTGTCCATCGTATCCTTATTCCGCGTTATTCTCACACTCGAATTATGTCTGTATACACGTGTAAGCAAATACGCGCCAAATCGATCGTGTCACATTTTTACGAAATGGGGACGAAATTTTCCTTCATTGGAATATTTTCAACAAATTTCGCTAATTGACAGTGAAAATTGACAGTGAGCACTTGAAACTTGAAATAAGTCCTTTTCTAAGTCTTATTGGTTGATTTTATAACGTTTTTTGGTGGATTTATACAATTTTAGAAAAGTGTGAGATTTTTTCATTGAACGTTTTTTTCGAGATGTGCGATATTATTGCTTTCTCGCTCTAACCAAACGTCTGCGGTAGTGAGTGAGAGAAGGACAGTTGCGTAGTTGATGTTTCTTCGTATTTTTACATGTAATTACAATTTCACGATTTGGGAAATTTCGAAAATTTTGAATCGTGAAATTATGAAAATTTCAACATTTCGAGACTCTAGAACTTTGAAATATGTGAAACCTTCGAAAGTCGCGAAGTTTCCAAGAGTTTCAAAATGTAAAAACGAAATAATGTGTAATCTTTGAAATTTTTGGGAACTTCGAAGTTCTTGAACATTCTCAAAAACTTCGAAAACTTCTACAATTTGGAAAAACTTTCAAAACTTTAGAACTTGGAAATTCTTCGAAACTTCTACGAAAATCTTAAAATGTCAGAAATTCTGAAATTTCTTGGCTTAAAAACGTCAAACCACCTGAGAATTTGAAAACTTGCGGAATTTACAGAACTCTAAAAATGTCAAAACTCGATAATTTTCTATCTTCGAAATTCTTAAAAACGTCCAATTTCTTTGACATTCTCAAAAAGTTCAAAATCCTGGAATTGTGAAACCTTTTGAAATTTTCGAAACTTCCGAAGCGTCAGAAATTCATAATTCTTCGAAATTGCAAAATTCCAAAGCTTCATAAGTTCCACAACTTTACAACTTCGAAACTTACAAATTCTCATATTTCAAAAATTTGAAAACTTCTAGAGTTTGAAACTTTGAAATACGTGAAAACTTGGAAAAGTGCCAAATTTCCAGAACTTCAAAAATGTCAAAACTCAATAATGTGTGATCTTCGAAATTTTTAAAAATTTCAAAGTTCTTAAACATTCTCAAAAAATTTGTAATTCCAACATTTTTGAAACTTCGAAAATTTCTGAAACTTTCAAAACTTCAGAACTCAACAATTCCTTGAAACTTGAAAATTCCATAAAATTCTAAAATTTCCGAAGCTTTTAAATTTCTAAAATTTACAACTTTCAAATCTTCACAACTTCGAAACTACAAAATCTTAAAATGTCACAAATTTTGAAATTTCTTGCTTCAAAAACATCAAAATACCTCAAAAGTTGAAAACTTGCGAAATTTCCAGAACACTAAAAATGTCAAAACTCGATAATTTTATATCTTCGAAATTCTAAAAAACGTCCAGGTTCTTGAAAATTCTCAAAAACTTCAAAATTCCAACATTCTAAAGACTTCTAAAATTTTCGCAACTTCCGAAGCGTCAGAAATTCATAATTCTTCGAAGTTGCAAAGTTCCAAATCTTCATAAGTTCCACAACTTTACAACTTCGAAATCTCAAAATTCTCATAATTGAAAAAATTTCAAAATTTCTAGACTCAGAAACTTTAAAATACGTAAAAACTTTAAGAATCGCTGAAGTTTTCAGATTTAAAAAATGTCAAAACTCAATAATGTGTAATCTTCGAATGTTTTGAAAAATTCAAAATTCTTGAACATTCTGAAAAACTTTGTAATTTCAACATGTTTGGAACTTCGAAAATTTCTGAAACTTTCAAAACTTCAGAACTTGACAATTCCTTGAAACTCGAAAATTCCATTAAATTCTAAAATTTCCAAAGCTTCGAAAGTTCAAATCTCCACAACTTCAAAACTCCGAAATCTCAAAATGTCACAAATTCCGAAATTTCTTGGCTCAAAAACATCAGAAAACTTGAAAACTTGCGAAATTTCCAGAGCACTCAAAATTTCAAAACTCGATAATTTTATATCTTTGAAATTATAAAAAACGTCCAAATTCTTGGACATTCTCAAAAACTTCAGAATTCCAACATTTTAAAAACTTCTGAAATTTTCGAAACTTCCAAAACTTCAGAACTTCATAATTCTTCGATATTGCGAAATTCCAAATCTTCATAGGTTCCAGAACTTTACAACTTCGAAACTAAGAAATTCTCAAATTCTAAAATTTTCGAAATTTCTAGACTTAAAAACTTTAAAATACGTAAAAACTTCAAAAATCGCAAAAGTTTCCAGACCTTAAAAAATGTCAGAACTCAATAATTTCCAATCTTGAAAAATTCGAAAACTACTATATATTCAAAACTCGTGGGGGAAGGGGGGGGGGGGTGTTAAAGGACGAAAAAACGAAGCAAAAAGCCAAAAATCGAGCTTTTCCTCTCTCATCAAAACTCTCGTGAGTGAGAGAAGGACAGTTGCGTAGTTACCCATCCTTCATAATATATTTACATTCAACTCAAAAATTTCACGGTTTGAGCTGAAAATTTCATATTATTTCACGAGACAAATGTCAAAAATTTCCGATTCCGAATTATCAAACATTTAGCACAAGCAAAATTCTAGACTTTCCGAGTTCAAAAATGTTCGCTTTAAACCTCAGGAATACGCATTTTCATCCAAAACCGGGGGGAGAGGATTCAAAGACGCAAAAACAAAGCAAAAAGTCGAAAAACGAGCATAGCTTAGAGCTCTAAAGCTTGAAAAGCAAAAAAGCATGACTGAAACTGGGGTTACTTACACTATGCCATGATCGTGGAGCGTAAATAACATAACGACCGTTGTTAGTCGTTTCACTACCGCTTCGATTACGACATTTTAATACCATAATAAACGGCGGTCATTAATTACTCGTCGTTATATTCCATCGCCAAACAAATTCTAAAGGGTACACGAAAATACACAATAAAAATGTGTGTGGAAGTAGAAGCGTGGAAATGAAAAACTTGACGAGAGCCATTTCAGTAAGGCTCAATTTTTCATCCGTTGAGTGTGAAAATGACCCTTAGAGAATGGCATTTTTCAAATTTTAAATTTTCGGGCTTCGGTTGAGGTGAGGATCGGCGATTATCGATTTTATCGGAATTATGTTGAAAAATTGATCGTTTTATCTTGTTCCTAATTTTTGGGTTGAAATTTCGTGTTTTAGACTGTTTTATATCTTTTTATGAAAGTAGTTGGAAAAAAAATGAGGGCATCAATTTTTAAACTGAAATGATAATTTCGTTGATTCGTAGATTTTTTAAACTCAATATTTTTTAGAATCTAAAATTTACGAATTTCTGAATTTATTTCTGTTTTGGGATTTCGGTGAATATATAAATTTTCGAATTTTTGAATCGTCATTTTTGGATCGGCGATTGTGAACGATTTTATCGGAATTCTGTTGAAAAATTCATCGTTCTATCTTGTTCCTAATTTTTGGGTTGAAATTTTATGTTTTAGACTGTTTTATATCTTCTTATGCAACTCGTTGGAAAAAAAATGTAGGGCATCAATTTTTAAACTGGAATGATAATTTTTTTGATTCGTAGATTTTTTGAACTCAATATTTTTTAGAGTCTAAAATTTACGAATTTCTGAATTTATTTCTGTTTTGGGATTTAGGTGAGTATATGAAATTTTTTAATCGGAATTCCGAAATTTTCAATTATGAATTCATTATTCAGTCTGATAATCATTCAATAATTCAAATTAATTCTTACAGCAGTGCATAAATTACTGGTCATTCAACAATCGATTTCTCACTTCGATAATAATAATTACTGTACATAATCGCCAATCTCCACTCAAGTGTTTTTCAAAAAAAGGAGGGGGGTGCACAAAAAAAAAGGACACCCACACAAAACGAGAGGTGATTCGGGTGGGAGGGGGGGGGGGGGGGGGGGGGGGGGGGGGGGGGGGCAATTTGCAACATCAAAAATGATCATTCGACATTTTTTATCTCGCGGAAATTGTCCGGGTCAATTGAGTTTCGACTTTCTCGACGAGTGAAATTCGTTCGCGAAACGCAATATCCTCGAACGCGTGAAAACTTCGGAACTCCATTTTCAAAACGGGCAATTTTTGCCGAGGTAAATGAAACGTCGAAACATCTACTCAGAAAATTTGCAAAAAAGTTTTTGCGGTGTTTTGGCGCATTTTCTGTGCGAAAGTTCTACGAGAAACAAAAATATTGCATTGATCCGGAAAAAGAGTGAATTTTATTGTAAAGCTTTTAATTCAGATGAATAAATAAATATGGACAGAGAAAATATTTTTCACGAATTCGTACGATTGCGATTAAAAATTTTAGAAAAGTTCATGAGTGAACGGTTTTGCTCAGAAATTTGTGGAAATTTTTAAATTTTGTTGGAAATTTTTTTATTGTTGAACTATTTTTTTTAATTCAACATTTTTTTTTTTATTAACCTTTTTGCAAATTTGTGTTGGGAAAACAGACCTGATGAACTCGTTAACACTGACTTGATGTAATTAAGGCGTAATTTTGGTATGATTAAATCGTGGTGTAATTTTGATTTGAAATTAATGTGATTTTCGTGAAAATACTCGTTTTACACGAATTTGACACTTAGGTTACATCAAAAATTTTGAGTCAATTCTGTTTATCAAAATTACACGGAATTATACTTTTTAGGACAAAAAAAATATTTCTGAAGTCCATCGTGAAATTTCAAAATTACACTTTCTTAACACCAATTCAGCAACTTTTGAATCGAAATTCACTGAGAAATGAAGGAAAAATAATTAATTTAGTGTAGAATTAGTGTACAATTGAAAAAATTTTTCAAAAGGTATTTTTACTGGAATGACATGAAAGTCACACGTAAATTACACTGAACTGCAGTAAAAAATTGGTCAAAAATCAGAAATGATATGATTTTTGCAAAATTTGGATTCATATAATTAAGTGTGACTTCAGTGTCAATTTTCCAGGTGAAACAGAACGAAAAAAATTTTTCAACAGGTATTTTTACTGGAAATACACGAAAATCACACGTAAATTACACTGAACTGCACCAAAACATTGGTCACAAATCAAAAATAATGTGATTTTTGCAAAATTTGTATTCATAAAAATTAAGTGTAATTTCAGTGTCAATTTTCCAGGTTAAACGAAACGGAAAATTCAAGTTTTTTCTAAAATCATTAATTGGTTTCCAAAACTTAATCAAAATAAAAAAATGTGCGAAATAAGAAATTTATGAAATTTGATATCCAAA
>JAPYZK010003427.1:0-11949 GCA_030522785.1 Platygaster equestris | reverse complement strand
ACCAAACATATTTTAGCGATAAACTTTTTCAAGTTTCTCGTGTACAAAATAATTTGTTTGTCTACAACAAAAAATTTGTTCATGCGTACTATCTGATACCTCGAGTATGGTTCACTCGAACGAAAATTGGTTTGAGTGTCATAAATTTTTCCGTAGCGGTAACCAACATAATGCGAACAAAGCATTCGTTCACGATAAACGTTTTTTAGTTTCTCGCGCACAAAAAAATTTGTAAGTCTAAAACGATAAATTTTATGTTTACTACCTGACATTACGAGGATAGTTCACTCAAACAAAAATTGGTTCGAGTGTGATAAATTTTATTTTCATGGGAACCAAACTACTTTAAACGAAAAGTTCGCTAGCGGCCAACGCACTCGATTTTCTGTGTGATATAGATATTGTTACGTCTTTCGGAAGAATTTGAAATCGTCAAAACTACCAGAATTGTTTGAATTTTTGCAATTCTAAAATACTTGTAATTACCGAAATCGCCAAAATTTCAAAATTTCTAGAATTCGCGTTGATGATCCAAAATCTTATGATCCTCAAAATTTTGTTTTATTGTTGAAATTTCCAAAAATATTAAAAATGCAAATTTCTAAAAATTTTGAGAATTTTTGAATTTTTGAAAATTTCCAAAGATGCCGTGAATTTTGTAAAAATTTTTGGTAATGCCAAATTTGTTGAAGTTACCCAAATTCTTAAAATCCCGAAATTTTCAAAATTTCTGGAAATTATAAAAATTTTCAAATTTCCTAAATTTTTCCAAATGGCAAAAATTTCGAGAATTGACATAAATTTGAAAAAATTTTCATCATTTTCGTATATATTCTCTAGTTTCGAAAACTATACGACATTCTTATTTATGTCGACGATTTTAAAAATTCTTTGGATTTCTGGAGTATTTATTATTTCCGAATTATTTTGAATTTCAGAGAATATCCTCGATTACTGAAATTCTTGAAATTCTTAGGAATGCCGGTAAGTTTTCAAATATGCAGACCTGTCCACTATTTTCAAATGTAGCTGAATTTCATAAATCCTCGATATTATCAGATATTTCTAAAAATCTCAATATTTTCGAAATAAGTACGACTCAAAAATTCTCCAAATTCCGGAAAATTTCTGAAATTATCGAATTTTCTGAAATTTTGAGAAATGCCGTAAATTCACAAAAATTTTGGAAATGGCTGAAGTTGTTAGAATTTACAGAAATTCAGTTAATTTGACAGAATAATTCCGATTTTTAAATATTGTTCCAATTGTCGGAATTCGAAAAATGATTTGAAATTTCGAAATTGACTAAACTTTCTAAAATTCTCGGAAATATAAAATTGTTACGTCTTTGGCATAATTTTGAAATTGTTAAAATTCCAAAATTCTTGAAAATTTCAGAAGAATTGGAAAATTTCCGAAATTCTGAAAATGCTTGTTTCAAGTTGCAGGTTGCGCAATATTTGTGTTTACTGTATAAACCCGAAGATGAGATTTTAACCCACGTTTATTCTTACTTATTTTACAGTGCACTTCTTCATACCCATGATGGCATCTTTCAGTCGTCCGATTTTTGTCGGAGATATTATAGGTACAGTAGATGATAGTTACAGCTGCTAAGAGAAATTCGAGGAACTACAATGATCTTTTTGTCACGCTTGTGACACTGGACTGAATTTGAGTTCCAGTAACAAAGTCAATCTTCATATCACGACTGAGCGTGATCGAAAAGACCTGTCAATCTAAAATCCAGTGTAAGGAATAAGAAGACTGTTCACTAACCTTAGTTTGCGGCGGCGTGGACTTATAATAAGGCTCGGAGGTCCTGGATTCGATTCGTTCCGGGCGACTGCTATTCATTTCGCTGTCTTCCATGCAAAGTGACAGATAGTTAAGAAGGGGGAATTTCCAGATTCGATTGCCACAACCAAAAAGCTTACCACAAAGCGCGATAAGTCGCTAATAAATGTTTGAACGGTTAACAAAATTTCCTCTGCAGAAATTTGAAAAAGCCTTAATAATTCTAAAAACTCGATTAAAAATGCTGAAATCGAATATGTTCGAATAAAAAGTAAATTGGGTATCTCCTTCGTGTCAATGGGTCCAGTTCTGAGTTTTTGCGAACAAGTTGAGAAACCCGTCTTCAAAAAAATGACCGCGAGCGCGCGTACAGTTTCAGAAATTGTTTGTAACGTTATTAGATCTCACGAAGAGAAATGCTTAGTTGAGAAGTTAGTGCGAACCAAGTTCACAGTATTCATCGATAAGTCAACTTAAAAAAACGGGAGTTACATACTCATTCTCGCGCTCTGTTAACCCGGAAACACTCGACGATGACTTATTTGGTTTCGCTGCGTAGGTCGCAGAATGACTCTGCGTTTTGCCAATTTTTTTTTTTAGTCCATCCACTCCGAATTATCTCTCTTTTGTTGTTTATTGTTGGTTTGAAGGGTTGCGAACCGTTTCTTTGAACGGTTTTTTCAGCTGTTTCGAAAAAACATCTGAAAATTTGTAAATTCCCGACATAATATCACGTGTTCTACAGTTTGCTTTTGTGTCTCGATCCGTCCACATCGGAAACTGCCGGAGTATTAAGAATTCCTAAGTCCGCTTGTTGTATTTCGTCGACGGAGTAATTTGATTTCGTTTTCACTCTTAATTTCTATTTTTCATAAAATATATTATATCATCTAATTTATTGTAAATTTCACTGGCTTTTTTCGATTTTATCGTGTTATTTCGTTTTGCGCGATTTCATTCTCTATCGATTGTAGGTGACCCGATTGTTAGTAAGTTAGAACGTTTGTCAATTTTTTGAATTACTTGGCGCACCCTTCCACCCCCTCCAATCCACCGTTTTGAAAACAGTGTTCGATGCCGGACGAACAGTGATTATTGAGTGTGTTTGAAATGTTAAAGATTTTTTTTTAAATTCTTCGAATTTCCGAAATTCTCATAATTCTCAATTTGTGAATATTTTGGAAATTATTGGTAATTTTCGGAATTTTCAAAAGTCTGAAAACTGCCAAATATTATCAAAAATCTTTAAAGCCGTTAAATTGTTGAATAAAGGTGATTTTCATTCAATTTGCGATATTTTTGTATATTTGCAAAAATATCAATATATCTAAAATTCATTCAATCCAAAAATACTCCGAATAGTGGAAAATTTTTGTAATTTCAAACTTTCTTGTAATATCTGAATATACCGTGAATTCAAAAATATTTCCAGATTTTTAAAAGTAGCGAAGGTTCTATAATTCTTACAATTTCAAAATTCTCAAAAATATCAGATAATTTAGAAAATGGTTCAATTTCCGAAATTTGAAAAAATGCCTTGAATATTACAAAGTAGTGATATTGCCAGAAATATCAAAAATCATAAAATTTGCGTAAATATCATGTAATTCTAATAATTTTCGTATATTTTGTAGACTGACAAAATTTCAGAAAATCTGTAAATTTTGAAATTCTCAAAATTCCTGAAAATTGTGAAAATTGTCAACATTCCCTGAATTTTAAAAAATACCAAAAATTTCTAAAATTCTCATAAATAACACAACATTCTTATATTTTTCATTGAAATATTTGCAATTCTTCCAATTTGAAAATTCTCCAAATTTTCAAAAAATTTTTGGATTTGTCGAATTTTCAAAAATTCAGGAAAATGTTATGAATCTTTTGAAAATTTATTATTCACCGAAATTGTAGACATTTTATCAAAATTTCAACAATTTCAAACTTCACAAAATTTTCGGAAATTGTGAAAATTGTCAATATTTCTGACATCATTGAAAATGCCAAGAATTATTCAAATTTCCAGAAATTTCACGGAATCCTTATTATTTTCAAATATTCTATATAGTTTCAGATATTGTATGACGTTCTTATATTTCTCATCTATTTTGAAAATGCTCTAAATTACCAATTTTCTCATAACTTTCGTTTTTTCGAAATGCCGAAAAATATTCTTGGATTCAAAAATTTTCAAAATTTTTAAGAATGCCAATAATTGCTGAAAATATTCAAACCTGCGAAAATTTGTAAAATTCGCGTGAATTCTATGAAATTTTTGTAATCACAGTATATCATTGAAAATATTGGAGTATCTGTAATTCATACAATTGAACGAAACACGAAAGTTTCGAAAATTCTTAAAATTGTCGAATGTTCCGAAAAATTTGGAAAAATGCCATTAATTTTCGATTATTTTCGCAATCGTTAGAATTGTCAGATTGGTCAAAATTCTGACAATTTAAAACTACTTGAAATTTTTCAAATCGTCCAAATTATTTAAATTTCCAGAATTGGTGTTCATATTCCAAAATTCTCATTATTCTCGAATATTCTACAAATTGTATGAATTTCCTGAAATCTTAAAATTTCAGATTTCTAAAAATTCTGCAAATTGTCTGATACACCGAAATTTTGGAAAATGCTGTGAACTTTCCTGAAATTCCTCTAATGGATTAAATTGTCAAAATTCCTGAAATTCTTACAATTACAGAATTCTTAAAATTTCCGAAAATTATGATAATATTAGAAATTTTCGGACTTTTGGAAATCACAAAAATTCATAGAATTTCAGAGAATTTGAAAAAATTTCCACAATTTTTAATAATTTGTCATAGCATTTAAATTTTTATGACATTCTCATCTTTTTCGACCATTTCCAGAATTCTTCGAATTCCTAGAATGCTGATAATTCATGAATTTACCAAATTTTGAGAAATATTCTCTCATACTAAAATTTTCAAAATTCTTAGAAATGCCAAAAATTTTCAAGAATATTTAGAGCTGTCAACATTTTTAAAATTTGCGTTGTTACTTTACATTTCCAGTATTATCGGATATTTTCGAGAATTCAAAAATATTCGAAATCCTCGCAATTTCAAAATTCTTCAAATTTTCAAAAATTACGTAAATTGTCGAATTTGCCGTAAAATCCAAAATTTTTTTAAAATTGCTAAAACCGTCAAAATTTACAAAATCGCAGTAAATTTTATTATACATACAATACCTCATTTTTGAATATTGTTTTTATTTTCTGAATTACGACATGATTCGATATTCCGGGATTCTCTGAAATTTCCGGAATTTTTGTAAACATAAAATTGTTATGTCTTTCGGATGATTTCGGAATTGTCAAATTTTCCGAAATTCTTTAAAATTCCGAAATACTTGAAAAATGTCTGAGATTCATAAAAATCTTGTTTTCAGTTGCAGGTTGCGCGATATTTGTGTTTATCGAATTAACGCAAACATCAGGTCTGAAGTGACGTTTTATTCTAATTATCTCACAGCACACTTTTTCATACTCATCATGATATATTCCAGTCGTCCGATTTTTGTCGATAATATGATAGGTACAGTAGATGATAGTTACATTTGCTTCGAAGAAATGAGATAAACCACATGGATCTTTTTGTCTCGCTCGTGACACTCAACTGACTTTGGGTTCAAGTTACAAAGTTGATCTACATATTGCGACTGAGCGGCTTCGAAAATGGCTTTCGAATTATAAATCTGGTGTTAGAAATAAGAAAACTGTTTTCTTACATTAGTTCGCGGTAGCGTGGACTTCTAATAAGGCTAATAAGTCCTGGATTCAATGTGTTCACAGAGACTGTTATTCATTCGGCTACCTTGCATGTGCAAGGCAGCGGAATGAAGCAAGTGACATAAAGTTGCAAAGAGTGTATTTTTAGCCTTGATCGCCACAACCAAAAAGCTCACCACAAAGCGCAATGTATCACTAAAAATATTTTAACGGTCGACGAAATTTCCTCTGATGAAATTCATGAAAACATTGATGATTCTAAGAACTTGACCAAAACCTTTAAAATCCGATATGTTTGATTAGGAAGTGAACTGGGTATCCTCTTTGTGTTGAGCGATCCAGTTTTAAGTTTTTGCCATCAAGTTGAAGAACCCGTCCTTCAACGAATGACCAAATAACTTCGAATAATAATTCTTTTGTGGTTAATCAGTGGTTTTAACGGTTTTAAACGGTCTCTTCAAATGTTCCGAAAAATCATCTGGGAGATACGTGAATTCTCGACATATTTTAACGTGTTCTATAGTTTGCTTCTGTGTCTTGATTCGTCGACATCAAAAACTGCAAGAGCATCAAAAATTTCAGAGTTCACTTGTTTTCTGTTGTTAATAAACTAATTCTATTTCGTTGTCACTCTTTATTTTCATATTTCATGAAATATAATATATTACCTTATTAATTTTTAATTTTACTGGCTTACTTCAATTTTATAGTAACGCGATTTCGTTCGTGCGCGATTTCGTTCGTCCTTGATTGTAGGTGACCTAATCGTTAGTGAGTTAGAACGACGTTTCTTAATCTTCCAAATTACTTGGCGCACCCTTTCCCCCCTTCCACTCGACCGTTTTAGAGATAGTGTTTGATGCCAGATTAAAAGTGTTTGATAAGTATGTTTGTCAAGTCTACGACTTTTTGAAGAATTATTCGAATCACTGAAATTCTTATAATTTCTGAATTTTAAACATTTTACGAAATATTTGTAATGTTCACAATTTTTGAAATTTGCCAAAATGCTGGAAATTTCGGAAAATATTTTGACCTGTCAAAATGGTCAGGATTTAAGTTGATTCTATAGAATCCTCGATATTTTCGAATATTTTAAAAAATTTCAAGATATCCAAAATTCTTTTGATTCAAAAATTCCTTAAAATTTTCAAGAACTTTCGAAATTGTCTAATCTTTAAAAATAATATAGAATGCCGTTAATTCATTGGAATTTTCAGATTTGCTGGAATTGTCAGAATTTCCAAAATCATCATTATTTTTAAAATTCTCCAATTTCCTGAAAATATTGAAAATTGTCAAAATTAAATGCCGTAAATTCTTAAAAACTTTCAATATTGCAGAAAATATGAAAAATTTTCGAAATTGGCGTGAATCTCATTAAATTCCAATGATATCCGTATGATCTTTAGATTATCTTGATTTCCGAAAATCTTCCAATATCAGAATTCTCAAAATTCCTGGAAATTGTAAAAATAGTCGACATTTCCTGAATTTCAAAAAATGCTGGAAATTTTGAAGATTCCCAGATATTTAACGTAATGCTCATGATTTTCAAATATTTTCTATAGTTGCGAAGATTTTATAACATTCTTATCTTTTTTGACTACGTTTCGAAATTCTTTAAATGCCTTAAATTCTTGAAAATGCCGAAAACTTTATTAAAAATCTGGAATTGTCGAAATTCCCTGAATCAACGTACATTTTATTTCATTCTTGATGTTTTTGGATATTTTTCTAAATTTCGAAATCTTCGAAATTCTTACAATTCAAAAATTTTCTGAATTTCTAAAATTCGCCATATTGTCGATTTTACAGAAACTTCGGAAAATGCCGTAAATTGCGGAAAATTTATGGAATCGCTAAAATTGTCATAATTTATAAAATTCTTTCAATCCGGTTTATCTCGGAATTTCTCGAAATTTACGGAAAGCACAAAATTTTTCAATATACTTGAAAGTTTTAAAAATGGTGACACTCTTATCTTTTCTGAATATCTTCGAGAATATTTAAATTTTGAAAGTTCTCATTATTTCCGAATTTTTCATATATTGACAAATATGTCCAATTTGGAAAATTTCAAAAATTCTCAAGAATGCCGAAAATTTCAGAAAAAATCTAAACCTGTGCTTATTACAGAAATAAGCGTGAATTTTATGGAATTTTTAATACATTAAATTATTACAAAAAATTCCTGAATATCCGAAATTATTACATTTCATAATGTCACGTAAATTTCAAGAATATTCAAAATTTTCAATTGTTCCAAAATTTAGAAAAATGCTGTGAATTCCATAAATTTTGAAAATCATCAAAATTTTCGTATTGTCTAAAATTATCACGATTTCAAAATACTTGGAATTTCAATAATCGCCAAAATTCCATGAATTTGCTTAGAAATATGATCAAATTTCTATGATTTTCAGAAATTTTTGAATTTTCAAAATTTCCATAAAATTTGGAAATTTTAGAATTTCTGAAAATTTTCAAAATTGTAAAATTTTCCGAAATTTGAAAGAATGCCGTGAATTTATCAAAATTTTCAAAAAGACCAAAATCGTCACAATCTTTGGGATTCTAATAATTCCGAAATTCCCACAATTTCTGGCAATTATGAAAATTTTTTGGATTTTCATAATTCTGGAAAATGCCGGAAATTTCATGAACTTCACGAAAATTCCAGAAAATTCTCATGATTTTCTGAAATTCTTTTTATCGTCTAAAATTTTATGACATTCTTTTTTTTTGACCATTTTCCATATTCTCCACATTTTCAAAAACCTCATCATTTCAAAATTTTCGAAATTTTTCAGAAAAATCCTCAATTTTCTAAAATCATTCAAATTCCTAAGGATGAAAAAATTTTTTGAAAATATTCAGACCTGTCAAAATTTTGTGAATTCGCATTAATTTAATCATATTATTGATATTTCCAGATATTATGAAAAATTCTCATATATCGGAATTTTTACAATTCCAAAATTCTCGGAATTTTTTGAAATTTTCGGAATTGTATAATTTTTTACAATTAATGAAAATTCCGTTAATTCACAAAAATTCCCGAAATCTTCGAGATTGTCAAAACTCACAAAATTTCAGTAAATTTAATAAAATGGCTTCGATTTAAAAATATTGTTTTAATCGTCAAAATGCTGAAAATAATACAAATTTCTGAAATTTCGAAAAATTTCTATAATTTTTTTGTATTTAGAAATCGTTATGTCTTCCGGCAGATCTAAGAATCGTCAAAATTTTCAAAATTCTTGTAAATACCGGAAACTTTTGGAAAATTTCAAATTTGTCAAAATATTTGACATTCACATATATTCCATTATATTCTTAATATTATTAGAAGGTTCTGTGAATTAAAGAATATCCAAATTTCTTACAATTCAAAAATTTTCAAAATTTCTAAATATTTTCGAACTTGTCGAATTTTCTCGAATTTGGAGAAATGCCGTGAATTCTCATTAATTTCGAAATCGTTGAGATTTTCGGAATTTTCAAAATTTCTACAATTTCAAAATTCTCAGAATTTTTCAAAATTTCAATGATTGTTGAAATTTCCGAAATTTTGTAAAATGCCGTCAATTGTCTAAAACTTTCGAAATAGCTGAAATGATGAATTTCAACAATTTCTTTGTATATCGTGAATTTTTATGATCGGTAATTATTTTCAAAACTATTAAAATATCCAAAAATCTTCCAATCCTGAAATTCTCGAAATTTCTGAAAATTGTCAATATTGTCGAAATTTCCAGATTTACGGACGATGCCGAAAGTCTCCGAAATTCCTGGTAATTTTACGTTATTATTATCATTTTTGATTGTCAAGAGTTTTAGAAATTTTCTGACATTTACACCTTTTTCAACTATTTTCCAAAATCCTTCAAATTTCCAAAATGCTCGAAAATGCCGGAAACTCCCGAAAAATATAGAATTGTAAACATTTTCAAAATTAAGGTGGATGTCACAGAATTTTCAGAATTTCTAGATATCTTTGGGAATATTAAAATATCTGATATTCTAACATTACGAAAATTTTACAAATATCAGTGAATTTCCGAAATTTTCAAATTTTCGAAAATTTTGAAAAAAGTTTATGTTCCGCAAATTCTTCGAATCGCGGGTATTGTAGATATACAATCGAGATATCCACGATCCCGAAATTATCGGAATTTGTAAGGATTCTAAAAATAGTTGAAATTTCCAAATTTCTGAGGTATGCTAAAAATTTTTAAAATTATCGTAAATTTGTTATACGTCAAGACGTATTTTTCAAATGAATTAAATTTATTTTTCTTTGTTTCGGCAACGAGGAAACGGTTCCTTCTCCCTGTAAGCGGATTGAATTATCTGTCGGGGAAGCCTACATCGGCTTCAGGTGCAACCTAGGACTTCCGTCGTGTAGCCTACATCGTCTCCGGGAGTGAGAAAATGAGATTGCCCGTCGGTAAAGCCTACATCGGCTCCTGGCGCAAATTAGGACTCCCGTCGTGTAGCCTACATCGGCTCCGGCAGTGAGCGAATTAGATCATCCGTCGGTGAAGCCTACATCGGGTCCGAGTGCAACTTAGGACTTCCGTCGTGTAGCCTACACCGGCTTCGGGAGTGAGAGCATCAGAAAACCGTCTCCAACCCCGGTTACTCCCCCCCTGCCCCCCCCCCCTTAAGTTAACTTCCCTAGGCACCGGGGCTAGATCCCTCCTCAAAAATCCTACGTACGGCCGTGGCTTCCAGGAGGACGCCAACGAGCTTCCAACTCGCAGAATTGAACCAGCCCCGCAAGGATTCACGCCACCCGCCACCCACGCAAATAATAGATAAGGAACACAGGTCTTTGACTTACTCAGCCCAGTCCCAAATGTTGTCCACATATAACAAATTTGACGAAATGTCCATAATTTTCCTTCATTCTCTATAGTTCATATAGATTTTATGACATTCCCATTTTCTTTGACTATTTCCAAAATAGTCTAAATTTCTAATTTTTTTATATTATGCGAATTTTCAGAATCTTCTAAAGTATTCTTGAGATCTAAAATTTTCGAAATTCTTAGAAATGCCGGAAATTTTCCAGAATATGAACATCTGTCAACATTTTCAGGAGTTGACCTTATAACAGAAAGGGTAAGCCAAGACTAAGAAAAGTGAGTCGACTCTAAAAAAGGTCTACCGTAAGTTAAGCAGAGGCTCAGAAGAGGCTTAAAAAAGGAAGTCGACTCTAAAATAGGCTTGACGCAGGCTAAACAGGGGCTAAGCAGAGGATAAGGATAAAGTGAGCGTTTGGCTCAACGTAGGCTAAGCAAAGGCTTAGAAAAGGGTAAGCCAAAGCTGAAAAAAATTGGTCTACTCTTGAAAAGGTTAGCAGAGGATAGGTTCGGCTGAACGAAGGCTGAGCACAGGCTGAGGGATAGTGTAGTACGCTGAAGTTATAAACGTCATGCGCAAGCACATAAGTCAACATGTAGTAGTTAACTTAGCACAATGGTCATCTTGTAAGAGTTGAGCCGAAAAGGTCAACTTCTAAGAGTTGACCTATCAGTTGACCGAAAAGATCAACATTCGGAAGTTGACCCAACCGGAGACAGCCATTCTAGTTGGCGTGAACAGTCTAACTCTGTAATGATCCCGCGGAAGCATCCAAGCGCCCATGATTGAGTGACGCAGAGATAGACCGCCGACTTTGATATTAAAACCAGCTTACTTTGTGCAAGTCAACTTTTCGCGAGTTGATCAGCCGAAAGCTGCTATCTTGATTGTCGTTAACCGTCCAACTCTTAGTTGTTGACTAAAAAAAAACACGTAGGTCACCCAGTACAATGTCCCGCAGTAATAAGCCGCTATCTTGAATGTCGAGAACCGTCTATTCCGAAATGGACACATCCTAACTTAACCTATGGCTAGATCCGAACCGAAAGGTGTGCAATGGGCACTGATCTGTAAAATACACTCGATAGCTGATTCCTATTCCCCAACGACTAGTTCTCTGACCCCAATTAAACCGCGTCATTTGTAGGTATTGGGACAGGACATGCGTGCTAAGGTAGCGCGACATTTGAATTTGAACAGGGTAAATAGCTGAGATCGAATTCCGCGCTGCTCTATCGCGCACGTCCTGTCTGAATACAGACAAATGGCCGACCACAAAAACATTCTATCATATATCTATACATATATTTAATAGCCACGTTCAATTGAGGTCATCCCCATTTATCACTGTCACGTCCCGGAGACATGAAATATGTTTGAGATTATATTTAGAAATCTAAAATAATTAAAAGTTAAGACAATCGAAATTCCAAAGTGAGGAAACGAAATGTTGAAACATATTGCGTTATAGTAATAAGGACGTTTTACAATATAGCCCCGTTTCATCATTTTTTAGTTTC
>JAPYZK010003426.1:0-11952 GCA_030522785.1 Platygaster equestris | reverse complement strand
ACTAGATCTTCATAACCGCTGCGTAACAGCTTCTTGTAGCGTGAGATAACCAGCTGTTGAGAATGCTACAAGACAGGATAGAGGAAAATTAGTGGGCCCCTTTGTGCTTAACAGATTCATAAGGAATGCCACAAGCCATTGTTAAGAAAACCTAGTAACGCGTTAAGAAAGCTATAAGAACACTTGTGCTACTTGGGTATCTACGAAATTTTTTCTGGCAATCGAAAGGTTTTTTCAATGGTACGTTTTTGCTTTTGACAACGCAGTTTGATGAAAAAAATGATACTATCGTATATCGATCAATATTTCATCTATCATGCATAGATGACTAAATATCGATTTATATAATATCGGTCGATGTATTTTATCTAACGTATGTAGAGACTAAATATCGATCTATCGTATACAGACCGATATTTCAGATCAATCTGAAATCCCATAAGGTTTTTGGGAATCCCATAAGCTTCAAAGTTACGAGGGAGATCTTCAAATCGGTGAGCCATCTTTTGTAAGAGAACTGATATTCATCGATGCAAAACATGGCGTTTGCTGCATGATTAATGTAGGATGGATATTTTCCCCTCAAGTGTGAATGAGCTATTGTACATTGGTGGCTGACGATAAAGTATGTAGCGCAACCCTCGAGGGCTCAATTTCAAAATGGCAGTCGCGTTCTTACATCGCGTACCTCACTAATTTCGAAAGTGCTTTAATTCCGGGACTCACATTTCAAGGGGTTCGAAGCTTTGTTGTACCAAACTGAATTAGCTATAACTCAATATTTTCCAGGTGCGTTTGCCCAAGAATTATGGTATTTGTGATTCAGGAAGTGAATTATATAATCATAATAATTTATCAATTATGAATTACATGATTCACTTCCTGAATCACAAATACCACAATTCTTAGGTCATCCGGATAATTAACGATCGTCAATTATCTAGATAACTACATAATTCTACCATTTGGTTGATGCGACCAAATTACCAAATAGTTAAACCTACCATTTGGTTTTCATTTAGATTTTTTCACTTTTGTTACTGTCCACTTTCCCTCCAATCCCATAATTCACAACTGCATAATAATATCATTTTTCTCTGCCTCCGAAAATTAACATCACAACTCTCGTCTTGGAAAAAGTTTCCACTCGCTTCAGACAAAGACAGTACAGCGTCATTAGTTCAGACGTTGCTCGACCCGTTTTTTTCGCTGAGCATTAACTTTCTTCTTACAATATGATCCGACCATTGCCCGCGATATAAATATTCATACCATAGTTAGATCGCGCTCTCTCCTTAACCACAGGCAAAAAATTACTTGGAAAAACTTCGCTCCCGATCGTAATATTGGATCGCGGGGAATTTATTGTGCAATAATGCAAACTATCTGTTGTGCAAGAGAAAGAGTGAATTCACTTTCGCGATAAGAACTTCTGCTCGTAGTTTTCTAGTCAGTAAAGAAGTAAAGTGAAGAGAGTAAAATATAATGATCCGAATAGTTTTATCAAATATTAGAGAATCCAAAATGTACTCTTCTCAACTCTCTCCTACTCCGTATTATTTCAACTCATCGAGTAATACGCGCAAACACAGGAAAGCACGAAAATTCGGGGGCAAGGAAAACACTTGACTAACATCATCAAAGTGCTTTAAGATGTTTCAAGTCACGTTTCATCAGGCTGGAAACATCCCTCGTGCGAAGACGCGTTAAATTGCTTCTTAATTGCGAGCGCTGCCAACTGCAAAAGGTCACGACCCGTGGAAGGTGGAAATTGTTTCGGAACTATCGAGCCAGAGTTTCATGCAAAACGCACTTGATTCTCCCGACTTTTTCTTTACATACTTTGCCGGAGATTAAGGCCAGAGTAATAATGACTAAGGTCATGAAATAATTAATGCTCGAGTTGCGTCTTTTGTTGTGCACCAAGTGGAGGAAGTCGATAAATCAACTCTGTGCACTGAGAAAAATTAACAATAAGTGATTGTAGAAAGAAGCTTGTACATTTACATAGAATGGTGAAGATGCTTAATAAATAATTAGATTAGGGCAGATTTTTTGGTGTTTTTGGTTATTAACGTATTATCGATTTTTTTTCTCACTTGTAAAGAAAAAGTGGTTTTGTCCACGGCTCAGTTGGTTGAAATATTTCTTTCCTTGTGAGAAAATATATCAATTCCGGAATTTTACGAAACTTCGGGAATATTAAACATTTTCAG
This sequence comes from Platygaster equestris, assembly GCA_030522785.1. NCBI lineage: Eukaryota > Metazoa > Arthropoda > Insecta > Hymenoptera > Platygastridae > Platygaster > Platygaster equestris. Next base: position 9,736 of record JAPYZK010003426.1, on the reverse strand, counting down.
GAACTTCTAAAATCGGAAACTGCATAGCTCCAAAACATCAGAATACTTCAAAACTTCAACATTCATGCCACTTTTTTCCCGAGTTTCGAATTTCTAAACTTCCCTGAACTATAAACAAAAAAAATAGGCAAAGTTCACATCAACCGCCATTTTTCTTCACCAAACAAAACTTATATCTACGACAATAGAATACGTTCCTCCGTTCCAGTCGTAAACAAAGCAACGTCTGGGTGTGTTTTGTTTTTTCGGTCGTGCGCAAAACTAATGACTATTCGACAAATAAGGTTTTGTTCAACATTTCGATCGCGAACGAGACCGAGTAAACAACGAGAGCACTCCACAATATAAGCAACATCCGGAAATGCGTCGAACTGATTGCCAGAAGCATCGAATCGGTAAGAGCTATTTCCGGTCAAAGTAAACCTCCGCTTGTGATCTCTTTGTAGGGGGAGGGTGGAATAAATTGAGTCCTTTTATGCGAGGGTGCAGATCACAGGAAACTATAGGACACGTTGAAAACGATTTCCACGAGATGACTAGTTCTGGCGAAAAGTTTATCTGTTTTTGATTCATTCGTTCATTTAATTGGGTGGTCGCCCTAGATAGGCACAGACATGTTTACGTAAACACTTCGCGGATGTATCGTGAATATTTGATGTGAACGGTTCACACGATGTTTACATCAAGTTTCCGTAAATTAAGAGTAATGTGAGCTGTTTACATGAAGTTTACACGATGTTCACATAAAGTTTACGTAAACTGAGATTAGTATGAGTTGTTTATATGAAGTTTACACGATGTTTACATCAAGATTGCGTAAATTAAGAGTAATGTGAGCTGTTTACATAAAGTTTACACGATGTTTTCATCAAGTTAACGTGGAATGAGATTAGTGTAAACTGTCGACATCAAGTTTGCATAAAACTTACGCAAAAATTACGTCAACCTTATGAAAACATGTCTTTCACAGGCCAGTACACAATTAAATTTTTTTGTATAACTCTAACCTCAAAATTGGTGATTAAAATATATTTTCGGTTTATCATGATATAAAATTGTGTTCGCACAATGTCTCAATCGTAAAATTCGACTATATATTGCTCGCTGGTACGGAAATGACTGTATACGATGTGATTTTATTTAAAATTACTAAAATTTCCTTTGACTTCATTTTATATCCCATCAATACGTGTTTTTTTAGTCCCCTGCCCTTTTCTAATCGACAAAGGTGAATCAATATCAAAATTTCAGATCCGTCAATCTGAATAACGTCATTCTGAATAATTATTGGCATTTATGAGCCCTACATTTGTGCAGAGACTGGAAAATATCACTTTTCATTAAGCGTTCCTGCGTTTCACGGCGGTTTGATATGCCTGTATGAAAAATAACGAAGATCCTTGAATTCAATGCCTCGTCTCTCGCTGTATACAGCAACTTCTCCAATATCTACACCCACACCCGGAAGGTGGGACTTCTATGGAAACTTTCGACTGCTGCTGTCTGGGATTGTTTGTGCACTATTTCATTCGATTCTGACGTGTCAGGAGGTTTAGATGAGCTGAGTTCATTTTGATTTTGAGAAATTTCACGTAATAAAATATTCATTTGTAGTCTAACCTAAAAATTGGTACTGCAAAGGTATTTTTCGTTACATGCTCATTTGCTTCGTCCATAATACAACAATTTTGTCTGAACAAAAAATCACGAACTCCAACAATGCCAAAAAACAATCCGGCAGAACCCAATTGAGGCATCAAAATTCCGAAGCTTTCAACACCTGACGGCATAATGGAATACGGGCACCGTGGAGAAGAAAATGACACTCGGGATAAAAGGGGAGGAGAAGCGAGATTTATGCATTCACACAGACGTTCGGAGTCGTGCAATACAATGTATTCCGATATGTTCCGATAGTAATGCAGGCCGACCTAGGCTTATTTATATATAGGGACGCTAGTTATTATGGACGGACAAGAATAGAGTGCATTGCTCTCAAACGGCACATCCATCCACCTACGGGGGGTTCTCAACCGGCCGGTTCAGGTCCAGTTTTGCCGGCGGTGCTGCGCCGAGAAATTTATCGGGTCATGAAACTCGATTAATTGACGATAATTACGGATTAAGATTTAATGGGTGAACTCGGTAAGATCTGATGGGGGTATGATGAGGTTTGCTGAGGTTGACAATAAAGGATTCATGAGCTAGCGTGTAATTGATGGACTTTTTTTACGAAATTTGAAGTTAGGTTCATCAAATGATACAGTTGTATCGAACTGGACGAAGTGGACAGATATTGTTACACTAGTTACGAAATCAAGTTTTTTCTGAAATGTGGGAATAGAGGGGTTGAAAAACAGTCGGATTTTTCGGAAACGGATTAAATTTGGAATATTCAGTCACAGAGGAATTAGTCTACTTTGAGACTTATTCATAAATTTTATTTATAAGATATTTCGTGGAATTTTCATTATTCTGGGGGAGCTCTAACAAACTTTCGAAATGATCATGTATTTTGTCAAATTTCTAAAAATTCCTATTATTCTCGAAAATCACATGGGAATCTGAGAGAATATTGAGAATTCACGAAATTTCGAGAATTTTTGAATATGAACGGTTTTTTCAGAATGAGTCAAGCGATACTCCTGTATATTTTCAAACGTTATTAAAAATGATTATACATTTCTTTTCCAATACCTTTTGGGAATGACGAAGTAATATTCACGAACTGTATCACTAGAAACGATTTCAAAAAATTGAAAATTGAACAGCTCTCTGCAATAACCGGTTGCGCGCTCGAGAAATCCCATAGGATTCTACGTGCACACAACCGGTTATTGCAAAGAGCCGTTTGACTATCTAAAATTACTCTAATTAATTTCAGAATTTTGACAAATCGAATTCAAAATACCGAACAATGAAATTTCTAGAAATTCCATGGACTATTCAGACATACAACATTCTATAAGATCAAAAATTTCGCGTACACTAGAATATTGCCGTTAAATTCATAATATCCAAATTTTCCGTATGAATATAATGAAGTATGAATAAATCAGGCATTTCTCCGTCTGCGAAAAGAGAAAAAAATACCATAAACTTTCCTAATTCGAACTCGAAAATCTTTGTGTGCATCATTCTATGCCGAAAGAATTATAACGAATTAAATTTTCCAGTTTTATCGTAAAAAATCTCTCTGTATATTCATTTTAAACAATTTCTAACGAAATTTGACTGCTATCCGATTTTGAACGAATTCGGGAAAAATTGAAACTTGAGAAATTTAAAAAAAATACTTGAAAAATATTTGATAGTATTCAGAAGATTGTTCTCTATCAGATCTATTTTGACGTATGAATTTCAAAAATTAATTCTGAAAATAAAGTCCCAGCATATAATTAGTTTCTCAACCAAATTGTACATTGTTCCCGAATCTTTTATCCCACATTCGCGAATGAAAGCAGTGATCCAGATTTACCCGAAAAATCCGCCTCGATCTACAAACCCGTGAATTAATTACTGTGACACTTAAGACTGGTTCATATTCGAAAGTGTTTCTACAAGTGGGATTTCTAACAAGATGCAATGAAAGGGGCCAAGTGCAAAAATCCACTCAAGTCCGTAAAATCCTTATGAATCTTCATGAATTTTCATGAACATAAAATGAGCGACACACATTTTTCTTCTCAAATTTCGGAGAAACAAAAACTGAATATATACCCAATTTTCGAATCTATAAAAAAAAATTAGTTCCTTGACTTTACGAAAGAAAAAACTTCAATTCCAAAAGAACACTGAAAAAATACATAAAAACGAAAAACATAATATGTTAATCAAAAACATCCAGTGAAAGTCCACTTTCCAAAACACCTCCGAACGCGAAATTTGCATAAACTTTTCACTTTCCATTTCAAACCACGGACCTCCAGAAAAAAAAGGTCAATGGTCGAACACCGTCACTTTATCCCAAATCTTTCCAGTAACCACAAGCCCTAACCACGAAAAATCACCTAAAACACTTCACTTTCAACAGTCATTTTTCAGGAAACACTTGTTTAGTAAAAAAAAACTCAAATCGCCCGAAACCCGAAACCAGGTGTTACCGAAAAAGGCTGGAGAGCTAAACTGAAGATGGCTCGAAAGCTACGGGTACTGCTGGAAAGACCTGTTGACCGGGCCCCTCGGGTGGGAAAAAGTGGGGAGTTCTGGCCAGCGAAGAAGGGGCCCCGGCGTGCAAAAATGCACGGTATAGGGTTAGGTTGGGTGGGATGATGATTATTGTGGTAGAGAGGCAAACGCAAGCAGAAGTTGACCGGCTCGGAATTTAATGTTGAATCTACCCCAAAGCGCCTCATTATTGTACTGTTTTGTATGTACAATGGATTCAAGCGTTGGAGTTTCAATGAATAAATGAATAAACAACTTCGTGGATTTAATGTAGACGATTGTTGTCAAAACACACTTTTTGAGGTTAGTTTTCATTATTTCGTCGAAATTTAGTTTTTCGAAAGAAATTCGACTGTCTATTTATGTGTCCTGCACTACTAAAGAAGACATTCTAACCACAAAACCACTCAAGGATGGAGTTTTTAATCTTTTAAAAGAAAAAAAATTTTCTATTTTCTTATTCCGCGATACTAAAATGAAGACCTAACCTATAAACCCAAACATAATACCAACGATCGTGAAAGGATTTGAAAAATGCATCCCGTCGTTAGAAACTTCTAACACTCCGCAAGTGAACGAAATAGTAAAAAAAACGTTACTCGAAACCGGCAGGTGCTTACGCCTCAATGCTAATGAGAGAAAGAAAGGCAACACGTGCTCAAGATTGCTATAGCCGTTCGTCTTGGGAAAAAAACCGTTTGTTCAGTTCTGACAAGGCAGAAAAACTCGAAAGCGATAATTAATACGATCGAGTGCTTATCGATCAATGATGAACGGATTACGAAAATCGAGGAATAATTGATATAAGATAAACTTATTTTTTTTGCTTGCAAAGAAAACCATGGACTAAAATGCCGTATCTAACCTGAAAAAATGTATTCTGCCGCACCTATACCGAATTCATGAAATTAAATCTGAAAAATCTAATCAACTGAAAAATAATTGTTAAATCCACTCATTTTGTATAGTTGCTCAGTGGTTGTTGAAGAAGGATTCGACGACATCGCCAAAATCGATATAGGAAACTCAATGGTTCGAATGCGTCGGCATCAATCGTGGATCCGAATTAAACCAGACTTGCTGACGCATTGGACAGTCTTCCCCGCCGACTTATAAAGGGAAGCCCATCAAATTCGACACGTATCCCACAATGAACAATCATTTTCTCCCATTCCGAGATACGAGCGTACGTTCATGATTTTAAGAGGAATAAATTATCACGAGAAAATGGAAAAACAGATGTTGGGGTTCAGAAACGTAATTATCGATGAATTTACGCAATTGGGCGGATGATCGTATTAATGGAAAAATGTATAGTCATCAGGACAATCGAAAATATTTTCATAAACAACAAGTTTTCGAATAAATATTTTGGCGTCAAAAATTTATTATTAATATAATGTTTATTATTGTCGGAATATTCTAATTATTTTTATTCTATTTTTCATTATTAATCAATGCGTGAATTTGTTGTTGGGTTGAATGGTGATTTTTCCTGATTCAATTGATGTTTTTCGATATCTTGACCAATTTTTGACAATCACAGGAGAAAAAATTTCTCATTACATAATTATGATTATAGAAATAATTTTTCATTATTATCCTGATGCTTATAATTACTTTTATTTGTTATTATTATAATAATTCATCGTTGTTATTTCCTTCATAAGTTACTCATGCATATTTCTGGGTTATAAATCACCGTTTTCGTTATCTTTCGTTATGTATTATAATAATTCGTCTGTTATTCAGTCGTATAATTTATTCAATTTTATGTTGTGATTTTCATGATAAGTAAGTGTATCTACATTGTTGGAAGATTTTTCGTTGTTTTCTCAACTATTATTCGCGAGTTATTCGAAGTTATTTTCCAAAAGAATTTCACAGGAAGAAACTTTTTTCGGGCGGTATATCCATTTCATTAGGGCTCGGGCGGCACGAGGCCTGGTTAGGTTATTATAAAGGGCGCGTGGAACGAGAGAAGAAGTAGGTAAAAAGGACAGAAAAAAGGAAGTAAACGTGGACCGTCTTGTCTAACAGATGCTGCAGTTTCCAAAACTTGCAGCTGCTCGATTTATATGAACAATACGATTCGGGGCGAGCGTCACGAAAAGTTTCGGTTTTGACCGTTGACGATTATAAACAAGATTACCTATATTTTGTTCTGAATAATGATATAACATTGAATAAACTGAAGTCAAAAATAAAATGTGAGTTAATTATTATCGTAATTTTTCTTACAAGTGTTGAATTTTAGGGGTCAGTGAGAAGTAACATCTCTATACTTTTAAATTTCCTAAGAACCAGAAAATTCTCCATCAACACTTGTACAGTCGGCTTCATTTATGTCTGGTCCAATTTTAATGCATTTGCATAGGAAAAAAGACCAAGCATAAATGAAGCCGACTGTTCGCGTGTAAAATTTCATATCTTCTCCCAAAAACTATTATTCCGAAACGTCTTACACACAAAATTACCCGACGTCGCGTAAAATTAAAATTCTGTAAATTGCTTTTCCCCCGATGTATCACCGATCGATGCATATCAAATTTGGTACACCCTCGGGACATCGGAGAACACATTTCACGGGCAAAAGCTTCCGTGTCGCAATAGTGGAGTAGTCGAAATATTATTCCGTCGGAAATGCTGTATTCGCAATTTCATGACCGGAAAAATTCAAACGAATTATAATTCGTTCTCCAAATTCACCAAACTTTTTGACCAATTTATCATCAATAGCTATTTTGTGTGCCATTTAAATTACAGTCTCCTATAGGAAATCCCTTTTTAAACTCATTTCAAATTTGAATCTTTTGGAATGAGTATAATTTCATGAATCCAACATATTCAAAGGGGAAATCGTCCTCTTTGAGTTGCATATGGGAACAAAATAAAAATTCAGCCAATGAAGCTTAATTCCAATTCTGTATATTCTTCCTATAAAATTTCATGAAATTCGAGTGGAGCACCGTATAAAATTAATATAGTACGACCTTCTTTCACTTTCGCTGAGCTGAGTTTAAGAATCAAATTCTGCAAATACTCAGAGCTTAATTATTGCCTGAAAAATCGTTTTCATCAAACTTTCGGGTATTTCCAATTTACTGTAAAGCGGAGAAATGACGACGTCTTTAGTTTTGATGAGTGGATGATTAATTCAATTGTTTTTTCCCAAAACAAACATTTTATTTCTTTCTTTTCGATCTCTCTTGTCATGTTGGCTGCTCTCTTTCAAACGGATATCCAACAGACGCAGATGACACATTTTTTTCGTTTTACCATTTTTAAACCCACAAAAAAAAGCCAGAACTTTTAATTCACAACACACGCGCCAACTGTGTTGTATATGATTTCAATCTTATATGACTGTTAACTCCGTTTAGTTCTCTTTGGTATACGAGACTTACTGAATACTATTGTAAGTCTCATTATTTTTAACCATAAATGTTGATTTCAGATTTTAGTTCGACCGAATCCATACCAATTCTGATATATCATTGAAAATATCGTTAGCCAGATAAACAAGTCTTCAAAGTTAGATTCTCCGTCAAATTCTGGAATGAAAGTTTCTCTACCATTTTTTTTTAACTTTAAAATTAATATAGTTAGAAGCAACTTAATTCTTCGTCCAGCAAGCGTCAATGAGAAAGTGGGCATGGTCGAGTGACGTAACGCTCGCTGTCTCACGTGATACGCGCTGATTGGTTGAACTACAATCATTGATAACATTGTTCCTTTTGAATTTGATACAAAATCGCTACGGAACTTTCGTCTTGAATTTGTCTAAAGATCACATTCATCTGATCAAAAATATTTTTCCTATAATATTTCTTAACTTATACCAGTAAAAACTCACGATAAATCAATTTTACACTCGTCGTTACTTCGTTGAAAACCCAATCCCAAATTTCGATGATCAAGTTTTCATCTCGTGCTTTCCTCACTTCAAAAATTGACAATATCTCAACGATCAAATTTGACTAGTCAATATGCCTCGAGCGCTTATCAGCCAACTTCGAACATCAATAACTTCGTTTATTTCGAGTTCGAAACTTCAAATTTAAGTTTGTTCTCTGATATTTTCGCCTGCAATGTTGGTTGAATTCACGACTTTTGTGTGAGTATTAGTCTGTATTTTGGAATTTATTTAACCGGAAACCCTGCATTCGCGATAGAGGTCCAGGTGGAGCGAGCGAGGACGAACTCGAACTTCTCCAACAATGTAACCACCTGCTCGCACTAATCTTTGGTAGCCACATGGGCCCGTGTGAGTGCGCATGGCACGGAATAAGACAACTTGAATATATTCTTCCGGGCCCAGATGCGATGTAAATGACATCGTTGGTGTGGGATATATTGAATATCAAGTGGGGGTTCGTGTTTCTTTTTGCATGAGAAATGTACGACATTTTTCCAATTGAATATAGTAACAAGAGTGTCAACATTCATATAGTTTTAACTACATAGTGCACAGAGTGACGATTTACATAATGCATATTTCGATGAGCTTCTAGAATAACTTTCGCGAAATGAAAAATCTGGCTAGACTTCGAATTTTTCACGAGAATTGAAAAAATTTTAAATTAAATAAAATTGGAAATAAAAACGACTCAGAAGTCAAAAATTTCGGAAAATAAAAAATTGTAACACTTGGTAATAAACAAAAGTTCAGAATATTTTATCTCATTGATCGTGAAATTCTCATAGTTCGATACAATCTCGTGATCCTGGATATCCGCCCAAAAAAACGTAAATATCAACTTCCACGAATAATTCGTAATAAACCCAGAAAATCGAAACTCACCCCCTGTATTATACAGTATTTACATTTTATTACCCCGCAATTTCGGCAGCCCCGAAGCGGGCACCGCAGAAATGTCCATTTTAGAAACGAAATCAAGTTTGGGGGTGACATTCCGGAGTGTGCGTAAGAACTCACCCTCGCGCACTTAGTCATTCTCCCCTAACCTTGTTTTTTCCGCCCCCGTCACTGATCTATACCGGGTGACTCAAAGTCCCGTGTTTTATTACTGCACACGTACGTTAACGTCACGTCTATCATTTTCCAACAATAATTTTCTTTTCATTCTAAAGCTATCCTCGTGCGATGATAGATAATGGACATCCATTTATTCATTGACAAGATTTTTGGACTTTATTTATTGAGTTTCTTCGATTCTAACCTTAAAGTGGTACCAAGTGGTATGACCTCAAATTCAGCAGGATTCGTTCCATGAAATTATTTACCTATATATTATATTGAGAGTACAAATTAGTTCGGTCCGTTTTCACAAGGTGGCTCTGGCTGTTACGAATATTTAATAGTAACAGCTGATGTCAATAGTTTCAGAGAGGTTAGATATCTGTCAATAATATTCAGTTTATATCGCTTCGAGTTTCATAAAAAAACCTTGTTTTTCACTGTGTTAAATATGTCCAGTTTTGTGTTAACTAAGCAGCATTTGCGGGGAGTTTTAGTTTTTTGTTTTAATTGGAAGAAAAGTGCAGCTGAAGCGCATCGAATGCTTGTGGAAGTTTATGGTGACAATGCTCCAACTGATAAATCATG
>JAPYZK010003425.1:0-31367 GCA_030522785.1 Platygaster equestris | reverse complement strand
GAAATTACCTACAAAATGAGTGCTCGAACACTCATCTACGATAAATAGTTTGCCGTCAATCCAACGACCAAGTTGACCGCGCGCGCCGTACGCGCGAGCCGCGTACGGCGCGGTGAGAAGTACTCTCATTGCGCGTACATTGCACTCTCTACGTGCAATTAATAACTATCATTACATGGTATTTGTTCAATATTAGGCGCGGCGTATACGCTCAACGTTTAGTCGTACTATACATATAATATGCATATGCCAGTACCTTGCTAAAAAAACTGAGCTGATCTTGATAATATTGGATAATTTTTCGTAAGGTTCCTCATTTGTTACTTTTCATAAATTTAAATGAACATCGGAATCGAAAAATGAAATCACTCTTGATTATTTTTCGCCATTTTTTATCGATATCGACAAGGTAGTAACGAAAAACCTAAGTTCACATCGATGATTTTTCATCAATTTTTATGAAATGAATATTTATTAATATAATACTTGACACGTACACACGTGTGTACGTGGCGATCGCTTGACCCAAAATGGCGGCGGTATACACACATACATTCGTCACGTACATACAATCGCTTCTTTCCATTGGAGCCGCCATTTTGGGTCAAGCTTTAGATCCAGCTAATCAGACAGTTGCGCCGGATAGCCAAACTCTATTTATAGGAACTCTATTTTTGAAAACCCTCAACCGCCCTCAACATTTTTCCACTGTTGAAATTGTGCATCAAAAATTAATGTAAGCAAGGATCAAAAGCTTCCCGAAACACGTCAACAACATCATTGGTTTCATTTTCTTTATTTCACTGCAGTAACTGATGTACAAAAATTCATATTCACTTTTCCAACTCAAAATTAATAATGAAAACAATCATCTTGCTCAACTCTTATAATGACATACATATAAAATTGTTCTCTATAAATGTACCTCTTTCGACTTTCTAAAACAAAATAATATATAAATTTAAGTCACTCGACAAAATAGAAATAAAAATATGAAAGGAATTAACCATGGTATTTGCCAGGATGTCCTGATGTCGCACCGAGATAACAGGATTGAAGACGATTTAATCCAAACACTGGATCAGGACAAAAACTCATTAGCATCAATTACAGTAAAAAGGAACAACACATTAAAAGCGAGTATACGCCGAAATTAACATCACAGATTCCGTAAACTAATCAAAAACACAAAATAATATAATGCATCGTCAAAATTTCAACTTGAGAATCGTACACCAAGTTGAAAAATGCTTGTTGCCATTGAAGCTAAACAAATGAAACACGTGTTACTCGAGAATTTCGTGTATGATTTGGCCGGTACACAAGGAGGAGCCCTGTCGGTCCAGAGAAGGCTGACTTACACTGACTGACTTACAGCTGCCTTCTTTTTTACTTCAGGCTAACTACTACCAATTTTGGCATGATTTTAGCCGAAATTGCAATGTTTTGACGTAAATTTTATAGAAAGATTAATTTTGAAATGATATACATTGAAATATAGCTTATTTTGTGCAAATAACACAGTACAATTAACAAACAAACAAACAAATGATGGCGGGAGAACTTTTGCGAAAACGGATGCCTTGGATCATCAATAAACAATCCCCCAAAAGATTTTAAAAGTTTAGCTCGTGTTTTTGAATTATTAACAATAATAATTTAAAATATGAAAATCTTGATTTTACACGCGATTTGAAAAAAAAAATAGATAAAATACGGTTTTGACGTTCTCGACGAGAGGAGTTGATTTTCGCAACTTTTATCGCGAAAAAATCATCAGTTCATTGAGTTAATTTTGAACCGAAATTAATAGCCATGATTTCCTAGAAAAATCTATTCATTCGGGGACTTATCGTTCGCTTACTGCCTTTAGAAAAACTGGTATGAGGTAGGCACTCCGTTGGCACAATGAATAGATCTTTCCAGGAAATGATTGCTATTAATTTCGGCACAAAATTAACTCAATAAAATAATGATTTTTTCGCAAAGTTGCGGAAATCGACTCCTCTAATCGAGAACGTCAAAACTGTATTTTTTTTTTTTTCAAATCGCGTGTAAAATGAACATTTTCATATTTTAAATTATTATTGTTAAAAACTCAAAAACACGAGCTAAACTTTCAAAATCCTTGGGAGGATTGTTTATTGATGACCCAAGGTATCCATTTTTGCAAAAATTTTCCCATTATTTTTCCGAAAGTCAAATTTTGTTGGAGTGTGTAATTCAGAATGTCAAGAAAATCGATTGCACAGTTACATAACCAAGAATTATGGAATAAGAATGCTAAAATTATTCTACTCAAATTATTTTACTCCATTTGATTTGAAAATCATTCCAAAATAGTAATATCATTCCATAACATTATATTCCTGATGACTATTTCATAATAAAAATAAATGTAAGATAATGTAACTTTTAATTCCACTCAAATTATTTTACCTTATACGTTTTAATGAAAAAAGGTGCATCATTAATAAATATCAAGTTTTTCAGAATTGTTCGACAGTTTATCGATCAGATTTTGCATGTTGATCAACAACTTGTGCATACAACGTTCCTTAATTGGTATCTTAACAGGCAGTCAGCCGGAAAGCAGAAAGTAGACAGCCACTGGCTTGTATCTGCCTTCTGGCTGTCTTCTCTGGGCCGACATGGAGAGGAGGAGGAGGAGAACGAGAAGAGAAAATCTCATACGGTTTTGGTATCAATCAATATCAATAGTGCGCTCTGCTCCAACTCCAACATGTATAATCGTAAAAAAGGGACTATGGGCTAAGAACCGCCCTGTAGCTAAAAACTACATTACCGAGTATGGAATACAAGCGAATAATAATCTCACTAGCTCTCTCTCTCTCTCCCTCAGTCTTTACCAAGTTTTCATATACATGTCTTTCTTGTTGAAAATACAATGCAAAACTAGTTCAATTTGCATCCACTCGCAAACACTTGATGCAATGCTCGTCACATGTCTGTCAATATTATATACAGAGGTAATAATGAAAATATTCGCGCCCTGATGCTGCTGCTGCTGCTGCTGCTGCTGCTGCTGCAACTTCGACTTGGATCTTGCTACTACTACGTCTATTTGCACTGCGCTTTGACCTTTTTTTTATATTTTTTGAAACTGCCAATATCATGCCACAGTAAGTCGTAGTAGTTTAATGTTTTATATTTTGAAAAGCTGACCAACTAACAAAGCTAAACAAGAAATCGTCGTCCATTGTTTCAGTCATGACATCGTAACAAGTTTTCGTCACCAGAACCAAGGATATGTATTTACAAAGTCAAAGAAAAGTGAAAGAGAAAAAAATCCAAGACGGATTTGAATATTTCTAAACAGTTGTGACTTTCGGGGAACTTGTTATTATTTCTAAATCAGCTTTGTTTTCATCTTGGGTGGAACATTGCTGCTGTTGCCGAGTTGTAGGGTGATAATTGAAGGGCGCAACCAAGGCAGAAGCCAGAGGAGGACGACTCGATGTTGTTGTTTTTTCCTGCTCCTTAGGGCTCTCGATCCTGAAAAAAGATCCCAGTCGAGAAAGGCGTTTCGCTGCTGCTTCTTCTTCTTCTTCTCCTTTTTTTTTGTACGAAGGTCCCTGCTGTTGCTGCTGCAGTCCCTGCTCAACGTTTGCTCTTTTGCTGAACATGACTGGAATTTTGCATCTCAATAATTCTCCTTCTTCACAACTCCAATTTCTGCAGTGCCTATACATGGTTGAAATAATTATTCTAAAATGAAAAAAATTCGAGTATCCCGAAAAAAAGCCTACCACCTCGTTGGATCGACTGCTGCCGATGGCTGGGCATGAGAACCAACACCCCTTCCTTCGAAGGTCGAGCTACGGAAAAGCCTTGGCTTGCTCATCGCTCTGTCAACTTGTTGCTCGACACCAAGCCTGTTCGACGACAGCCTCTCCCCCATATCTTTTTCCTGTACACTTTCCCGCCTTGTTAGCTGCTGCTGTTGCTGCCTTGAGCGACTCTCTTCGGCCTTTCTCCACAACGTCGCTATTCTGCTGACACTTTCCTTCATCATCTTGGAGCGGGTTTGTGGCCCATTCTCCAACATCTCATTGGCTTTTTTCTCGCCATTAACAGCTGCTTGCTTTTTCACCAACTTTTCCGCACTCCCGCTTTTTGCCTGATGTTGACTTGATGACGCCAAGCTGCTTTTGTACGTTTTCATCGGTGTTTTCAATTTACGATTCGGAGGGCTTTTTTCGAGTTTCAACTGGTCGCTCGTTGTTGTTGTTGTTGTTGTTGTTGTTGTCGCCGCCGAGTCCACGTCCACGACGTCCACGGTCGGGGCGTTTTCCACTTCCGGCTCGTTTTTCGTGAAGGTTCCTTGCCTCTCGAGCAACGCTTTCGGCGAAGCTAAAATCGCAGTGCTGTCATTACCGCTGCTCTTCTGTCGTTGTTGCGATTGCCGCTGCTTATTGACTAATGTCACCGATGAGCCTTTCTGGAGCGCCGAGTTTCGCTTGAGCAAACAGCTGCTCGCTGCTGCTACTCGTTTCTCCGAACTGTTGCTCGAGCACGAGAGAAGTGAACTACTGCTCATTTTCGGACTGGTGCTGGATTTTTGGAGGCTGTTGTTCTGGCGCAAGGTCATGGCTCGGGTGGACCTCACGATGGGGGAGGTGTTGCTTCGGCTCATTGGAATCCCGCTTGCTCCCCCCCTCGACATCTTTTCGAAATCATTAGTCACAATTATCTCTACTGTGTATCACTACTCCATATCATGTCAATTCATTTCATCGCATTAATATCATAGATAAGAAAAATATGAGTTGATTTTGATAAATCTATGTATTAAACTCTCATGAAATCCGATCACTAATCTCAATGTGCAAATCATGTTGATTAGCTGGATTAGGTGACACTGCCCGAGTCGAAATTTAAGAAGTATTTAAAACGAACGAAAGCGAAAAATTTCCGCTTTATTCCGTTTTAAAGCCGTCTTATTAAGGCGGACTTAAAGATTCTTATTACTTAAAGATTCTTATTACTTAACGATTCTTATTACTATGTTTTCCGCTTGGCCGTTTTAAATCCGTTTCAATTTAAGACGTCGTTTAAGCGGTTTTGAACGGATGTAGATACAACAAAATTCGACTTTTCTACGAATGGGCTGGTTGAAAGTTCTCGAGAGCTTGAAATATATAATATATTACTAGTACTTTTGTTTCAATTGCATTTTAAAAATTATTCCAGAGATCGAAGAAAAAAATGCCGATAGGAAATAATTGCTCATCAAAGTTTGATGATGTCCCTTGAAAATCCGAAATAAAAATTAATTGTCCTAACCGGGATTTGAACCGCGAACCTCATATTCTGCCTACCTAATATACCTAACGTTACTAACCACTACGCTACGGGGCCTCGATGATTATGGATACAAAAAAGATGGGTATAAACAGCAGCAAGTGATAAAAAAAAAATTAAGAGAAGAGTTTATATAAATTTCCAGAGAAAGTTCTTCTGATGTCAGAGACTTATTGCATTGTAACGCCCCTCTCCAGTAATTTTTGATATTTATCATAATTTTCAAATTCGAAAAATTTGAAGTATTCCAGAAATGTAGAGAATAAATTTGCGAAAATATGAACACTTGCAAAATTTAGAAAATCAACTATATTTTTGAATTCCAGAAATTTCGAAAATCTGAAACATTTCATTGAATTTAGATAATTCCAAAAGTTCTCAGATTTTAGGAAATTTAGGGAATATCGATTTCTGAAGAGTCTATAAGAATTTCAGGAACTTCGATGACTATGTAAATTCTGAACATTTTTAGAATTTTGGCAATCCCAAGAATGAGGCAAATTTTGAGCACGCCTTATAAAAATTTGGAAAATTAAAAAAAATTCGAAGATCCAGAAAAATGTGTGAATATATTATGTAAATGAATTTTAAAGATTTGGAGATGCAGACGTTTTAAAAATTCGAGACATTTCGATAGTTCTGGTAACTTTGGAATTTGTATTTTCTATTAAATTTAGAAAATTCTAGGAATTCTCAAATTCTAGAAAATTTTGCAAATTCTGAGAGTTTTCTTGTCTGCAGAACCTAAGAATTCCAGACATTTTTATTACTGTGTAAATTGCGAAAATCCTCAGAATTTTGGCAATTCCAACATCTTCACAATTTCCAAAATTCAAAAAATTATAAGGTAGCATGCAGAGTAACGAAGCGGTCACCCATCCATGATGTTGCTTTGGTTATCGATACTGATTGTTTCAGAAACGTTAAAATACGTTTTAAATCCGAGTAGGAATGCGATTCTGAATCGGGTTCGTTCAAAACCGTTTTAATTTCGCTTAACAATGAGATGTTGGAATTACGTCCGTCGAAATACGTTCAAATCCTGTTTAACATTCTTTACTTTCCAGTCAAAACCCCTTCAAGTCCGACTTGGCCCACTATCACCGTTTAAAATCGCTCTTAACGCCTTAAATCCATTCAAATCTGTTCAGAAACGATTAATTTACGTTCTAAATTTCGATTCAGGTGACGCGAAGAAATATAAAGACATTTAATGTTTATTGTCATGCCAATAAAATTATTGCAGTTACCTGTTTCAGAGGAGAGGAGTGAGGAGTTGTTTGTATTTTCCTGGCATTGGGGCTCGAATAAAGCGGCTTTCTTTTACCCCGAATGCCCTTTGATTGCACCTCTGATTCAGCTTTTACTATCCCCGAATTCGATTCCATGCTCGAATGCCTCGTCAACGGCATTCCAGGTTTTATGATCCTGGGCCTTGTTATTCCTCTCGCTCCTTTCACCTGCTTACAATTGTCTTCCATTTCCGAATCTTGTGAATCCCCCTCCTCGCTATTCGACTGCGAATATTCCATCGAGTCCAAATCTTGCTCATTCTCCCCTTTCAATTTCACAAGCTCGCTCGAAAAATTATTTTTTTGACAGCAATCCTCATCGTCCATTTGTCGATTGGATTGTTGTTCTGGGAGAAGAAGCCCCATCTCGTCATCATCGCCCTGTTTTTTCATACTCTTGTACTCTTGAAAGGATGAGTCTTGGGAAATGTCCCTGAAATTGCTTTTCAGGGACATTTTGGCAGGAGCCATTTTCTTGAGCATTGGAATAGACGATTTAACATTGGCTTTGGTGTTGCGCGTAATTTCACCGTATTTTTCTCCCCCGTTTGCGAGGGACGAGACGCTTCCTGCTTCTCGAGTAGAAACTGGCCCAGTCTGAGCCGAAACTTGGTTAACGAGCACTTGAGTTTGAAATCTCGACCTGTCTTGCCGTCTTCGCTCTTTCGGCGTTCTCCCCGACAGGTTCAAGACACACCTGCTCACGTTTTCCTCCTCACTTTGGCTCGTTTCTTTCTGAAAAAGCATTCATTACAACAATCATTACACTGTGCGACCAAATTCGGGGTCGTAACTGAAAGTCAAAAGGTGACAGCCACAACGGGTAGTATCTGACCCCCTAAAACATAGTACAGAGGAATTTTTCTGGATTAGCTCTAATGAGCGAGTTATTTTACATTAAAAATTTTAATGAGCGTCTATTGCTATTTCAGGAAATTTTTATTGATCGATTGGTGTTATAATTTTCCTGAATCTGGAAAAAAGTTTCAAAAATTTCTCAAATCGTAGTGAATTTTACGTAATTCAAAGAACCTAAAAAATTCGTTGAAAACTCTCGAGTTTCGGAAATTTTGTGTATTTGAAAACTTTCGACAATTTCCGAATTTTTTCAATATTTAAAATAATTTGAAACCATTCCTATGTATAAAAATTGACGTACAACTTTTGAAGTTTCAGTGAATTTTCGAAATTTGTACCAGGAATTGGCAGTTTTTCAGAGTTATTTGGGAGAGACAATTTTATGATACTTTGGAAATTTCAGGAAATAGAGAATTTTCTAATCGTGGAAAATTTTGTTGGAGAAATCGAAATTTCATTTTACGAGTCTTCTAAGTTTTGCATACATATTTTATTGTTAAAAAATTTCTCGAAACACGGATATCCAAGTGTTGAAATTCAAAATTGTAGATTTCAAATCCAAAATTCTGAGTCAAAAAGTTCGTCAATTCCCATGTTCAGGAATTCTCGAATACCGGAGTTGGAATTATTTGATTTCTCGGTCTTAAAATTCATATTTTCGGAGTTTTGGACATCCAACTTGTCGAATTTTCGGATTGTTCAATTTCCCAATTCAAACACTGAGCTTTCGAACACTCCGAAATCCAGAGCAGTTCTACTTAAAAAATAAAAATAACGAATTCAAATTTTCAATTATACTCGACAATGATAAATATTCAATTTCAAAAACAAGACGAAAAATGCCCCCCGAAAGGACTCGAAACGCGACGAAGAAAGCGAAGTGAAGCAAAGGAAGGAGAGGGAGTATGGGGGTATAGGGGATAGGGATGCGAGCATGGACGCGAAGGGCAAGGGAGAGGGGAAGAAGGTATCGTAAGGTGAAAAATTTCTCAATAGCCCGGGATACGGAGTGCCATACCCCTGTTCGAGCTAACCCAGAAAAATCCCTTCGTACTACGTTTTGAGGGGTCAAATTTTACCCGTCGTAGATGGCACCTTCCGACTTAAAAATTCGTGTTGCACAGTGTTATTTGTAACGCCGCAACAAGGTCGGTTCACTTTTTTAAAAAGCTGTTAGAAAAATGCATATAGAGCACTCAAGTTCCCCCCCCCCCCCACCCCCCCTTTGGTTAAAAGTGACATTCAATTCAATGGTTTACCATGTCCTGCTGCTGCTGTTTTCTCTTAATGTCATGTTCCTTTTTCACCATCCCAGCGGCAATGGTGTAAGTTTTATATCGTTCTTTGGCCAAGTGCCTCCTTTGCTTGGGTGTCAAGTTGACGTTGGTTTTGTGCTGCTGTAATTTTTTCTTAGGCGTCGACTCAGCCGAAGTGCTGCAATACTCGGTCGAAATGGGAGTCGCTTCGTCATTGGTATCGTCGTCTGCATTACCGTCATTGTCGTATTGATCATCGTCATTTTCCATTGTCCTACAAGCGCTGTAGGCCACTTCCGTGTGCAGTTCGGAATCAAGGCACAAAGTTAAATCCGCGTTAAGCGACTCGTCCTCCAGAGCGTTCACCTGGTTCAACAGTGATGGAGGGTTTATGTTTTCCAAACACTCGCTCAAGCTGTTGTTGCCACTGTTGTATTGACTGCATTCCGCTGCGTACCTGTACACAATGAACCAATTTCGAGAAATTTGATAACTTTGGATATCTTCAAAATTTTCAGATGTTTCACAATGTTAACAGTTTCCAAATTAGGAGTATTTTGATGATTTGAAAAGTTTTGAGAATTTGAAAAATTCTCAGAATGCCAAATATTTCGTGAATTGTAGAGATTTGAAGTAGTTTCAAAAATTCTGAGAATTCGGAGAGATTTTATAATTTCTGAACTTTTGGAAATTTGTTGATTTCTTCATATTTTAGAGAAACTCGATCACTTGTATAATTTTTAAAATTTCAAGGTTTTCGGCAATTTTGAGAATTTTCGATGTTGGAGTATTTTGAGAATTTCAAAATGTCAGGGATTCACGAAATTTTTAGGATTAGGAATATTTCTTATATTTTAGAGATTTGTAGAAGTTTAAAAAATTCTTAAAATTCGGAAAGATGTTACTATTTTTAAGATTCTGAAAATTTCATCATTATCAAAGATTTCGCAAAACTTAATTTGTAAAATTTTTCACATTTTAAGATCATCAAAAATCTCTTTAATCATGAAAATTTCGTAAAATTCTGAGAATATAAAAAATTTTTGAAATTTCGAAAATTTTGAGAGCTTCAGAAAATTCGTAAATTTCAGAGATTTGAAAATTTCGAGAATTTACGAAGTTTTCATAATTCTTCGAAGTTTGAAAATTTTACAAATTAAAATTCTTAATAAAAATATTGAAAAATTTAGAAAATCCGGAACAACTCGTAAATGTATCAAAATTTCGATAATTTCAAAATATCAGATATTTAGTCAACGTTGAAGATGTCGAGAATTTCGAAAATTTTCAGAATTCAGAAAATTTTGAAAGAAGAAAAAAATTGAATTTCATATAAAATGTCTCTCACTGGAGCAATAATTTCAAGTATCAACATAGTAATGTAGATTTTAAAGACTTGGAAAAATTCCAAAAATTTCGCCAATGTTGAAAGATTTATAATTTTGGGATTATTGATTTATTTGAAACTTTGAAATTGTGAACAATTGAGTTTGACAAAAATTCATAACAATTCCGAAAATTTTGTTGAAAATGTCGAAGATGTTGGGAATTTTCAAGAATTTGACTAGAATATTAAAAATTCGGACAATTTCGGAAGTTTTTAGAATTTTGAAAATGTAGACAATTTTTAGCATTTCGAAGATATTCAGAATTTCGAAAATGTCGAGAAATCCGAGAATTTTTAGTACTCTCAGAATGCTGTAATTTTGGAAATTTCTAATAATACCGAATGTTCTAGATATTTTCAGAGTTTTGATTCTTTCTCAGATGTCCGAAAATTTCGAAAAATATTGTAGCTCTCGATAATTCCGGAAATTTTGTAAATGTTGAAGATCTAAAGAATTTCAGAAATTGTGATAATTTCAACTAATTATAAAAACTCGGACAATTTTGGAAGTTTTTAGAATATTGAACATGCAGACCATTTTTAGCTCGAAGATATTCAGAATTTCGAAAATGTTGAGAAATCCGTGAATTTTTAGTACTCTCAGAATGTTGTAAATTTTAGAAATTTCTAATAACACCGAATGTTCTACATACTTTCAAATTTTTTATTCTTTCTCAGATTTCCGAAAATTTTGTAAAAATTGAAGTTGTAAAGAATTTCGGAAATCGTGATAATTTCAACTAATTATAAAAACGCACCTCATGCAGGTAATGGCAAGGACATTGGCAACGGGTTTGATGAAATCCATAAGTCGATCATCGCTGGAGGTGAGACTATTACAATTCCCTTCCGAAGCAGCTATCTCTGAGGTGATACTGGCCACACTTAGCATGCTGTTCTCCATGTCCCCCGAAACTGCAGCAGCAGCAGCGGCGGCAGTAGCAACCGCACCAGCAACAGTGACATTCGGCAAATCGTCCATGATGGAGGGCGGTTTTTGGTTCTCCAGGTGCGAGTGGTTACAAGCATTCAACAAGTTCTCCATACTGCTCGCATGACTCAGGCTATGATTGCTGTTGTTGCTGTTGCTGCTAGTAGCTACCAAGGCTCGTTTCGCGAGCATGCTAGCAGGGAGCGACCTCATTCTAGTACAAGATGCTACTGGAGCATTGCTGCTGCTGCTGCTGCTGCTGCTGCTGACTTTGGCGCTCGAAATAAACTTTTTCGGCTCGTCTTCCGGTCCGATACTGCAGCTCAGTGACAGCAAGCTGCCCATCATAGACGGCGGATTGACGTTCTCCAGGTCGTCCAAGTTGCTCAGCTCCATTTCGTTGGCGAGACTCATGGCCTCGGCCAGCTTCTGCGCCTCCATTTCGATGATCCTGGAATTGGTCATATCGCAGCTGCTTCTTTCCTCTTGGCCGCTGTTCTGCCTCCTTTTAGCGTTGGCGTGCTTCTCTCCCTCCCCCTCGCTGCTGCTGCTGCTGCTGCTACCGCAGTAGTCGTCATCGCTCTTGAAAGAACCGATCAAGGGGGCGCTCATGCTGATGCTGGGGAAGCTCACCGAGTTCTGGCTGTCCTCGGCCCAGACCTCGCTCACGAGGCTCTGTTTCAAGGCCGTCAATAAATCGCGCTCGCGCATCGCCTCCGTCTGCTGCACCAGCGTAGCCGTCAGGCGGTCCAGGGACGCGATCATCGCGTCAGGGTCTCTCTGTCTTCGGTATTCTTCTTCCTCTTCTTTGACCTTCAAACGCAGCATACACACATCATCGAGTATTTCATTTCCTGTATATTATGTACCTCAAAAGTCGTCGAGTTTAAACAGAGAAGAAAATCAACACATTCCCGAGTGGAAAAAAAAGGTCATATTTTGTCAGCGAACATGAATAGATGTCAGTTTTTGATCAGGTCACAAACAATATGAAACTGACATAGAAATGACTTTCATCGTATGGTCAATAACGTAATTCAATGTAATTTAATACAAAATGTAATGTCATAGAATTACTCAGCAGCTACGTTAATATCAATTATTACTGAAGTCAATAAAGTGCTTTTGATATGAGAAATTGGCTCAGAAAATGAAATCAGCTACAGCAAGTACCTAAGAATGATTATAAAGTTTCGGATTAGTTGTTGAAGTTCGTTTTTTTCGAAGTGAGGTTATATTGCGTTGTTATTATTTTTTATAAATACATGACAAATTATACCAATAAAATGAGAAATCCAATTTTTTGATGTCTTGTGGACTCCATGTAATCTCCTATGAGGCATGCAGAGGGAGAAAAATGCGTCGCTGTCGCTAGGAAATCTCACATTAGGAAAACAAGGAATGGATAGTTTGTTTGGCGAGTTTTGGAATAAATTCTTAAGTTTGAAATAATTTTCATGTTATAAAATATGTGTGTTTTATAGTTTTGGAAATTTCCCAAGTTTTGGAATTCTCGAATTTTCAATGTTTTAACAATTTTTCGAAGTTAATTTACATAATACACACATCTTCGATTTTTCAAAAGAGGGTGGAATAGATTCTAGGACTCGAGAAAACATTTTTTACAATAGATTTTCGCAAAATTATATGTCCGAACAAAAATATTCGCACTTGAAAAAAATGTCATAGTCAAAAACGTCAGAATCGCGCGCCATGCTTTTGTGACGTCACTATTCACGATTCCTATTTAAAATACATTGAGAAGCCGCCATGATGCGAGACGTCACTATTCATGATTTAACACAGGCTGGGATACGGCGACCAATGGCAGCGCGTTTTTATCCACCTGGGGAAAACTCGACTTTTAACAATTAAATAAATAAAAAAGTATAAATATTTCATCAGTTTCGAAGGTCGAGTTAGTAATCAAATGATCCAAATTATCTATAAAGAAAAAAAACGACACAAAATTTTTTTGTGGATGTGTCTATTATAAGATTCTAACCTATATTTTTGGGATTTGCAATTTTTTAAACTATCGAATTTTACAGATTGCAGATATTTTTTATGTTAATATTTCCTTTTTTCCAGTATATCAATTTTAAACGAAGTTGAACATAGAATTAAAAATAACTTGGAATTTTCGATACTCTGAATTCTGCTATATTATTGTGTAAAGTGTGAAATTTTCTAATTGTTAAAAATTCTGTAAACTGTGAAATTAGATAACGTCGTTTTTCTGTGCCATATGTCGTTTGCTTTATGTACACTTGTTGACAAATTATGGAAATAAATTTTTTATCGAAAAAGGATGCTTTTTTTGTTTGTATTTGAATAATATAAATAAATTTTGATGCATGAAATAAAATAAGTATAATAGTAATAATATACGCGATCAAACGTCACGTGTATATAATCTTCACAGCGTAAGATTGAGGTCACGAGAAAATATCAAGCAGACTTATTTTAGCGTTACCGAAAACATCAACATCAATAGACATCAGTTTTCAGTTTGTCAGCTGACAATTAAAAACCTAAATTTGACGTCTTTCTGATCATTGTCTAACCTTTTTTTTCGATCGGGTTGATGCGTGCAAAAAAAGAAGAGAGAAACAACAAGTTAAGTTTAACCTTGACGTGTTGTTGTTGTTTTTGGCCCTGATGGTCAACAGCTTGAAGAACAGGTTCGAAGAGGGGCACGGATTGTTCCACAGTGACGAAAGAGTCACTGCAGTCGCAACAGCAACTATCCGAGCTGGGAAAAGAGACTTCCGCTGTGTTGAAAACCATTTTGCTGCTAGTGCTGCTCACCACTGTCACTGTACTGTCCTGAGCTTCTTCCGAATTAAGCTGTTTATCTTCCATGGACTTGTAGTTGGGGCTCGTTGTGGAATACGACGTTCCATCTGCCGCCGTCGTCGCATCCATCACTGATATTGTACTTTGCTGTACACCGAATCATTCAATGTTATCATATTGTTGATGCAAAATTAATTACATGCTTGATAATATTTACGTCATTGTCGTTTTCAACATCAGGTACGTCGTCGTCACCGGATAATAATGTCAAGCCATCGACTTGGTTTAAAGCTGTGCTGGTTTCATACCGGGTCAAGTTGCAACTTTCAAAGCCATTTCTTCCATTGATGGACTGTCTGTGCCTGTTGACACAGATTCAGAACTTTGATTAAAATTGGAAAAACAATAACATTGAAAAATTGACATGTTAAACAAGACACTTGACTCAGAATTTCTCAAACGGGCCACCTGAATTAGGTCAAAATTAATTTTTCATCTTAAAAACATTTTTTCAATAGCATTTTACATCCTTAACATAAATCCAAAAGGATTTTGTAAAAAAATTTTTTTGTAAATTACACTGTGTGACCAACAAACATTTCTTGACAAATGTATTTTCAAGACCCACGTAGTATGGTCAGTCATGACCCCCTGAATAATACCCCAAAAGGTTTTTTCGAAGTTAGATCGCGTTTTCAATTTATTGAATAATGAAATATTTAATGAATAGTGGGTCCCAAATCGTGTAATATTGGTACTTTTTTTCCTCAAAAAAACAAAAAACAAAAACAAAAAAAACGATATTCAATCATTCCGGACTAGCAATCCGTTATTGCCATTATATTTACTGAAAATTTGATGCGAAAAGGATTTAACTTGCGAAAAGAAAATGATGATATTTGAATAGCTACCCCCTGCGGTCTTGGATTGCCTAAAAAGGACGGTATTCGTAGTCAGGTATGAAGTCGCCCAGCGAATGGTCCTTGCAGATTAGTTCCGCTTGACGGGCTATGTTCCTTACATGTACTTTATTCATGCACTTTTCTAATGAGAAATCAATTTCATCAATATATTCAATTTCATGAACAAACTACATGAATCAAAAACTGCAGAGTTTCTTGTTCGAAAAAACGACAAAATAAACAATTCTATAACTCTGGAAATAGTCTTCTAAAATTTCCAGAAAATTAGGTTTTCCGGGAGTATATCCGGGGAACCTGTTTGAAAGTATATATTTGAGGATTCAGGTATGACGCATTTCGAACATGTGAAATTAAAACTGCAACTTGCAATTACAAAGTGCCTGAAACATGATGAAGGCAATGAAGATGATTTGAAAACTAGAGCCGGTCAAGCGGAACTGATCTGCAGAGACCCTTCGCCGGGCGACTTCATACCTGACTAGGGATGCGGTCCTTTTTAGGCAATCCAAGACCGCAGGGGGTAGCTATTCAAATTTCACCATTTTCTTTTCGCAAATTGAATCCTTTTCGCATCAAATTTTCAGTGAATATAATGGCAACAATGGATTGCTAGTCCGGAATAATTAAATAGCGCTTTTTTTCGTAAAAAAGGACGAATATTACACGATTTAGGACCCATTATTTATTGAATATTTCATTATTTAATTACTGGAAAACGCGATCTAACTTCGAAAAAACCTTTTGGGGTATTATTCAGGGGGTCATGACTGACCATTCTACGTGGGTTTCGTAAGTACATTTTTTTTTTTTTGTTTTTTTTTGAGGTCACACAGTGTTATATTAACAATCAAAGTTTACAGTCATTTGTAGTTAAAAAATTAATTACGGCCGATCTAATTATTCGATTCCAACGATATTACTGGCATTAATTTGAACACAGATGGCATTAGAACTGGCATTAGAATCGTGTTTGAACACAGATTCCTAGTGATTTTTTCTGATTCAAAAAATATCATTTCAATTGATTAGTTATGTATTTGTTTATAACAAATTATAAAATAATCGTCTTCTGCGCCAGCTATCGACTTGAAAAAAAAACACATATACTTCAATCGTTTCTGAAACTTATGCAGTTGAGAAAAAAAAATGGCCCACAGTTTGAAAAAAAGTTATTCGTTCACTTAAACATTGTCGCCAGAGGCGCTCGGACTCGACACGTCCAAGTGCCCTGGCTCAAAAACAGATATTCAGTAGCAGAAATAATATTTTAATCCGACTTCAAAGTAATTATATTTCAATTTTGCAAAAATTGCTCAAGTCGGATATAGCTGAGATAATTTGACAAAAAACGTGTTTTGGTTTTGAGGCTGGTTAGAATGAATGAACATTTCTCGTATTTTGAATGATTATGGCTGTCGAGAAACGAGATTTCACATTTTTTTTTCGGTCTCGTGCTCAGCTGACGTGCAGAAATCGAAAGAAATTTTGTTGAAAAAATGATTATTTTTTTATTTATAATTATATTATTATCATATTATATATTTTATTACATTTATTTATTTATTCATTTCATTATCATTTTCTTTTCTCTATGACAAGAAACTAAAGCGCAGTGTGACCGAGCCAGCGCACGAAGAAGTCGATTATTTTCTAATTTTTTATAAACAAATACATAAATAATTAACTAAAATGCGATTTTTTGAATCGGAAAAAATCACTACGGATCTGTGTTCAAACACCATTCTAATTCCAGTAATATCGTTGGAATCGAATAATTAGATCGGCCGTAATTAATTTTTCAAACAAAAATGACGGTAAACTTTGATTGTTAATATAATTGACAAAAAAAATTGTTGTACAAAATCCTTTTGGATTTATGTTGAGGATGTAAAATACTTTTGAAAAAATGTTTTTACGATGAAAAATTAATTTTGACTTAATTCAGGTGGCCCGTTTGAGAAATTCTGACTCACTTGATAAAAATGATTGGCATATCGAGTTGACATTAATTTAAGCTTGTACAGTTAGTTTAATAGAATTATTCCTTTAATTTGATGATTTAAAGGCATTTCAAACATTGATATTACCGATTGTTCTGCATCCCAATGTGAATGCACGCTAATAAATCTTGATCGTCTTCATAGTCATCGCCGACTTGATCATTGCAACTCGTCAAGGCATCGTTATTCGCGAAAACTACATTGCTAATAGTTTTGACATGACATTTCTCTTGAAAGCTTTGATTCTTTGGTTGTTTCTCTATGTCACTATAACTCTTGATACCACGAGTGCTATGTTGCTTCACATCCGAGGATTGTACGGTGAAAGTATCGTCGTCATAGTCGACAAGTGAGCGATCCTGACGCCACTCTTTTTCTCCTTTTGCTTCATCTTCCTCTTCTCCTTCTTCTTCCTCTTCCTCTTCTCCTACTTCCTCCTCCTCTTCGTTCCTCGAGGGCCAGCCGCCATCGTCCTCCTCCCCCCTCCCGACAACATTCTTTATCTCAAACATCTTCCTCTGCAAACTCTTGGGCTTGAGGAGGTGATGATGATTATCCTGTTGGAGATCCGAAGCCGAGGCAGCCCTGGACGAGTTGAGGGAGGTCTGGCACGGCGTGCCCTCCGTGCAGTAAGTCTTGAGGGTGTCCTCGTGAACCCGCTCGGAGCAAGTGAAATAGGCCGTAGACGTCAGGTCGCTGCTGCTATGCTCCTTCTCCTCGTCGTCCAGGTCCTCCGAGTACCTGAGACTGTAATCCGTGAGCTGGTCAAGGTCTGTCTCGGCATAGATGACGTTGTTCTTCTCGGGCGAATAACAAGCCTTCTTTGCCTCCTGCTCAAGCAAAATTTGCAAAGAGACCTCTGGTTGCTGCTGCTGCTGCTGCTGCTGCTGCTGCTGGTCGGGCCCACATTCCCAAGAGATGGTGGAGGCGGTGCAGCAGCAGCAGCAGCAGCAATTGGACGAGTTTTGGTAGCGCAGGGCGTATTTTTTTTCAGTCTCGTTTCTCCTCGGCGACACTCCCGCGACGGCGTTGAACGAGCCCAAGGCGGAATGAAGCGACGAGGATTGTTGCGGCTGCTGCTGCTTGAAAGTCGGATCGGCGACGAGTGAACGAGCCTTGTGCGCGTGGCGATTGACCTTCTCGAAGATGGTGTCCGATTGCGTGCTCGTGACGGAGCGCATGGACTCACGGCTCTCGCTGCGGGCGACTGCCGAATTTGATACTCGGCTCTTGTCGTGCTCTTGCTGCTGCTGCTGCTGCTGCTGCTGCTCGAGTAGAGGAATTAGAGGAGGCGGGGAAGAAGCGAGCTCAATGTTTTCGCAGGTCTCGGAGGTCTCGAACTGGTCGAGCTCTTGCTGAAGGGCGCGCTGGCGGCGGGCCTCGAGGGTGGGCAGTGCGGGCAGGCCGAGGCCGCGAGCGGTCGAGTCCAGCTGGACCAGGTGACTGCCGTTTGGCCGGGCGCTCAGCAGGTTTTTCAAAGCCGCGCTCGAGCCCATAGAGATCATTTTGTGCTTTGAATGGACCAAACTGCGCAGCATCGGCACCGCTCCTAAATCCCAGAGGAGCCGCTGGTCCCGGCCGCAACGGGCTGAGAGGTTCCACAAGGCCCCACACGCGTTGCTCACCACGCTCAAGCTCGGCGATCGCAACTGGCTCAGCAGTACCTGCCACCGTCACAACAATCGAGCATGAATAATCTCACATTTAGTTGAATAATTGCCTTGGTATACACAAGCTTATGTTTAATAATATAATAATCCCACAGACAAGTTAGATGGTAACAGTAAGTCAGTCATCGACAAATAGAAAAAATAGAATACAATAATAAATAATCAATATAGCGCAGTGTAGGTGTATTGTTGAACCCTGGTGATAAAAAATTATTTTTGCAGATGTTTAGATGTTTTCTAAATATTCGACCGTGAATATCTTTACCTATATATTTAGAAAACATTGAGAAGATATTTCTCGATGAAGAAAATATGTCTTATGAATATTTTTCTAAAGATATTTTGCGTATATCTTTCTCAGAATATTGAGAAAATGTTTTTTGACACATATCTTTCTTCAAATATTGAGAAGATGTTTCCAAAAAATTTTTTTATGGGATCCTTTTATGGGATTCACACTCTATGAAATTCCATTGAAAACCGCCAAAACGCTATATGTTATGTAGTAGTAGTCACGCGGGGGTGTTCCGGGACCTCGCCGAGAAATCTGTTCGCGCAGAAGTTTTAAGAGTGAATGAAGACGATTCTAGAGAAACTCCGAAATGGGCTCTCTCTATAGAATCCCATAGAAAAAGCCATATGTTATGGAGAGGTTGTTACGCGGGAGGGTTCCAGGATCTCGCCGAAAAATCTGTTCGTGCAGTAATTCTAAGAATTGATGGAGACGATTCTAGAAGAAAACGGAATACGCACACTCAATGGGATTCCATAGAAAGCGCCATATGTTATGTAGGGGTAGTTACGCGGGGGTGTTTTGGGACCACGCCGGGAAATCTGCTCGCGAGGTTATTCTCAGAATGAATGAAGACGATTTTAGAAATAGCTCGGAATGTGCACACTCCATGGGATCCCATAGAATTCTCAATATCTAAAGAGAGATATGTATCAAAAAATAATTTCTCAATATTCTGAGAAAGATGTACGCAAAATATCTTTAGTCAAATATACACCAGACATATTTTCTTCAACGAGAAATATCTTCTCAATGTTTTTTGAATATATAGGAAAAGATATTCACGGTAAGATATTTAGAAAACATCTTCTCAACGTCTGCAAAAAGATATCTTCGAAAAGATATTCAGCAGATATCTTTCATCTTCTGTCCTCCATTGCAAAGATATTTTTTATCGCCAGGGAAAAGTGGGGGCGCATGAAACGAACCTGCAAGCAGCCCCGCTCGCGAAGGACGGCGCGATAATCGTCCCTGAGGGCAATGTGGCTGGAGACATTGCGAAGAATGCCGCCGGCGTTTTCAACGATGGCGAGGGTCTTGGAGGGCGCCTTGTAGGTGAGCATGTCGACGAGAAAGGCTAGAGCGCCGTCGACGGCGCAGATGTCGGCCTTGTTGGCACTGCAGTGGGCCGACAAGTTCCAGAGGGCCGAGAGGATGGACTTGAGGGTCGACTCCTTGCAGGGCCGGGGGGCTTCCATGGCGGCCCTCGTCAGGCCCACGACCGCGCCAACCTCGCGCAGCGTTTGCTTGCTTCCGCTGTCCGCCCTCCACGATAAGTTCCTCAAGACACTCGCCGTCACTTGGCGCAGGTCGTCGCTCGGGCTCCCCAGCTGCGACACCAGGGCCTTCATCAAGCCCCTCAACGAACACAACAGGGCCTTGTTGTTCCCGTCGCCGAATGTCAGATTCGTCAATGCCATCCCTGCGTACCTATTGCCATAATATAGCCATCAATAACCACACTCGTTCATTTATTCACAATTCGTCATTACATCGTTCATCGCACAATAATATGATACTATTATTATCGACGATACAAGATGGATGGAACTTTTGGCACTGATAGGGTGCTCAAGTTGAGATCAGTGTGCAGGAACTTCCATAAGAGCCAATGTCAACCTTCAATATTAGCATCCGCGCCCTCAGGGACGTTGAAATGAGTGACGAAACTAACTTCATGAGGAGAGAGGGTAGAGTCTAGTTAAGTGGCGAATTCAAATACGCTCGTAACTTGCATAGCGTACTTGACAGTGTTATGTAATGCTTTTTTAGTTATAAACTTAAATAGAATGTACTAATAAGGCTATACAGAATAAATATTCAAAAATTCGAAAATTTCATAAGATTAAAAAGGGAAATTTCAATAAAAAATATAAATTACTCGAACTTTCTTACTTGAAGACCTCAAAAGTACCTTATAAAATATATTACATGAATAATATATATTATTTATTATAGTAATAATATATATTTACTGTAAAAAAATATATTCACTGAAAGAAAGTTGATCAACACGATTAACGCTGATATTTCGGCAACAAAATTACAACTCGATCAGAACTCGATAAAAACTAGATCACCGCGATCGAGTTCCACTCGAGTTTTACTCGAGTCACGACCGTCAGGATTAATGCAACAATTATAGAAATTTGAACGTTCCATAACATGCACTCTTTTTTTTAGACTCCCACATTCTAATACTGGAAGGTGTGTACAATCAAGAGGTCAAACAATCTAGAAAAATAATGGTTCGAATAGAAAATGTTTAATTCTGTAAATATGCGAAGAATATTAATCGTAAGTTTTCATACTTGAGTGGAGTTAAAAAATGGAAGACTCAGAAATTCAAAAATCTTGAAACAAAATACAAAAAATGTTTAGTTACTCCAACCTAAACATCTAAATATTACAAATGTAAAAGGTTCTTCGAAAAAATTAATTAAGACCTATCGATTTTCAAAAGTTTTATAAAACGGACTTTTCTGCATGAAAAATGCATGCATAAAAAGTGATTCGTTCATAGAATTTTCCTAACTTACATTTTGAAAGCCTTCGAAAATTCTTGATTTTCAGAATTTGCAGTCTATGATATAATATGATTTTTGATTTTCATACGTTGTCGATGAGAAATCCATCATTTACAGTTTCAATTTACCGATTTTGGAATGTTCGTGTACTTTCAAGTTGAAAAATTCTCTGATTTGTGACATTTGTGTAATTTAACATTTTTTCACATTTTTCAATTTGAATTTCGGTGCACTGTGGAGGGAAGTGACTACAACGCCGCCTATCACGTTGAAAACTGTGCGCGACCTAACCTTTAGGCTGAATTTTTCGAGCGAATTCCTGCACACTGGTTGAGATAGAGATGAGTTAAAAAACATGCTATTAACAATATGAGATGACGATGACCTGCGCAAGGTGATGCAATGAGAGTCGTCAGAATCAGTCCCGTGGACGGCGTGATCGACTTCGATGAGCTCGGCGATGGCGTTGAGGCCGCCCAGGAGGCACATGGCATGCCTGTGGTCGGCGTCGAAGGAGAGCTTCATGAGGGACGTAATGGTGGCGCCCGGGTGACGCTCGAGCTCGTCGTCCTCGTCGTCTACGAGATCTTTCAAAGGCGTCACATACATGGTCATTCTCGCGTTCTGAGAGTACTCCCGCAAGTGCTCCAGGAGCTTGAGCACGCGGATCTCGCGGCGCCTCGACTTGTCTGACTCTGCAGGGGCGAGCGGCGACTGTTGTTGGTGCAATTGCTGAGCATGGACGATATTGTGAAGAGCCCGCGAGGCGCGATCCCGCACTCCTTGGCCTTGGCCCGGGGCGTGGATGAGCTGCACGAGGAGCGGCAGACAGCCGGACTCGCGCATAACCAGGCAGTTCTCCACGGAGCCACTCATTGAGAGCAATGGCCCACTCATGTCCTCCTCCTGTTCATGTTCCTCAGCCGCCGCCAACGCCGCCACCTCCTCCTCCTCTGCCTCCCCCACCGCCGAGAGGTGGCTGCTGCCGCCACTACTGCTGCTCTTGCTCGAGCCTCCCAGCATCCCCAACAAGCTGTACACCACGTCCATCTTGGCTCCCAGTCTACGGTGCTGTTGCTGCTGCTGCTGCTGTTGGACATCATAGCTGCCACTCGACACCTCGCTGCTCGTCATTTCCTGCTTTCAATGTTTCACATTTTTCACTGCTACTATCTTCTAATGTATTTACACATGACATTACAAGATTACATGCATTATTGAAAAATTCGTTAGAATTTGTCGAAAGATTACGCACGCATAGGTAAATGTGTGCGTGTAACCAATGCCAATGCTCTCTCGAGCGGCGTTAACCAATCATGGTCGTGCTTCGCAGCGAGGTCGGCCATCTTCCCGTTTCGCTTATGCGAAAAAATTCAGTGCCTGTCTGATTGGTCCAGAAAATGTCCACCTTGGCGCCTCACCGCCAGAGTGCGCCAGAGGCGCTGCAAGTGGACATGAGTGGACACAAGTGGACTCGAGAGTCTCGGGACTGCTCGGGACTTTCGAGTCGGGAGACGAACAAAAGATCCACCTGTCATACGAGAACGTTTGTTCATTGTTGGCAGCGAATCTTGGAAAAATGGAAACTTTACCAGTTTCGGAATAGTCGAGATAATACAAATGAATAGTTTTTTAACAACTCCAGTTACATGTAAAAAATGCTCATTTCTTAATTCTTTGATGTATAATATTCTGCTCGAAAAAATGTGGAAAATTTCGAAATAAAAAAGTTTGGATATCTACAAGTTTTAGAACTTCATCTGACATTATCCAGTAATATGAAAAATGTTTTTTACTTAAATTTTCGATAATTTACCCAATAATTATTTTACGTTACCGTTACTTTACCGATCATTATGTGACCGCAATTTTTACATCAGAAACCCCCTCTTCGATAAATTACCGTAATTTACGGTAATAATACGGTAATGTTTACGTTACATTGCCGTAAAGTAAATTATCGGTAATTTCACATCTCTAATACTGACAGTGGAGTGGATTGGAGTAGTAGAGGTGGTATTGGCTTGGCCAGGAAACGTTCCTCCACCAATGGCCCCTGCGGAACGAGCCGGCGGCCAAAGCTCCGTCTTGTTCGTCTTCATGGGCCACGTCTCGTTGCAAAGGTTGGCGAATCGCGAATTGTGCAGCAGCAAATCTGCTGCTCCACTTGCACGTACTTGTTGTTGCTGTTGTCGTTTGCTGCTCGGCCCATCGTCGTCATTCCCCTCCTCGTCCACATAAAGTTGCTGCTTTTTTAAATAAAACACGGGGATACATCATTAATTTATTGTGTCCTCCTCGATACGAGAAGTGGCGAGGAGTTAGTACTAGTACTCATTAGGAGAGGTGGAGAGGTGGAGAGTAGTAGTACGCGGGGAAAAAAGGGGATGATGATGCCGGAGGAAATCAATACAAAACGAATAATAACAAACAAATGAAATGTCGACAAGAAAAATTAATCATAAGCTAACCTTAGTCTCGTTTTTTTCGTGTTTTGAATCCATGGCACAATCGTTGTTGCTGACTGCAGCAGAGAGGTCGCCCGGGTTATAGTCCTGGAGGTGGTTTTTTTTCTTGGCATTCGGCAGTAGCTGACAACGAGAAGGAGGCTGGTGATTGCTGTAGGCTCTCGTGGATTTGGGGCGAACTTGCTGCTGCTGCGACGACTCTGAGGAGTAGACACAGCTCTCACGACCCTTTCCTCCTACCAGAAAAAGCTTCTCCTTCGTGGCTTGAGTGCTCCTTGGACTAACTGAACTCTCCTCCTATCAAAATTCCAAAACACACAAAACATTCACTTTGTATCACCAACTTTCGATATTCTTCTCCTCGTCGACTTGACGTCAAAGTTGTCAGCGACAACAACAGCAACATCACCTTTTTAGCGCTCATCTTTTGTTTTCCTATTATTCGTAATAGAGTTATTGCATCGAAAGTAAACAACTTCCATTACAATTGTGACGTACGCCGAAGAAAGGGGGCTTACTCTGAAAAAATCGATTTTCAGATTTCTACACGAATTGATAGTTTTTCACTTG
Source organism: Platygaster equestris (assembly GCA_030522785.1). Classification (NCBI taxonomy): domain Eukaryota; kingdom Metazoa; phylum Arthropoda; class Insecta; order Hymenoptera; family Platygastridae; genus Platygaster; species Platygaster equestris. The sequence goes on along the minus strand of JAPYZK010003425.1, from coordinate 7,068 downwards.
CTCTTTCGAATGAAACATTTACAAAAGTTATTTAAGCGTTATTTTGGAGCAGAAATTTTGTTCAAGTTCCCTTTCTCCTATGCCTCCAATGCACAGGCTGAGTTGCGATCGCTCGTCCTGTAAAATCATTAAAAATCATTAAAGGGAGTAAGCCCCCTTTCTTCGGCGCACATTATCCGTTTTGCAGAATCCGAACAAATAATCGACAGGTATTTTTTCTTTTTTCGATTCATCAAAAATTGAGAGAGCTACAGCGGTTTTAAAACCTCTGTAGCTCCCTGTAGCCCCCAGGAAGAACTGAGAAGAAGCATTCGATCTGATTCGTCTCTCTGCGCTCTCACCGCGACTTACGAGCAGGGTGCAGCACTTTGCTGTCATCCCCCAAACAGCTCCGCCCCTGCAGCAATGTTGTCAAATATTACCGAATTTTACAGAAATTCATCATTACCATCATCATTCCCTAATAATTAAGACTCAAGTAGGGGAATAATCGAAAAACACCATGCATTTTGACAATATTCGATTATCTCAAAAGGAATATTTTCTATAATAAACTACACTCTACGACATTATCATTCCACTTGAATGAAACAATTATGGTCCGAGAGAAAAGCCGGCGAAGAAAAATAATGAAAACTTATGCCTAGCTGCAACAGCAACGATAAATAAATTAAATTAACTATAATAATCTCGAGGACTGTTCACCTGCCGCGGATATCTCGCAAGCTTCGAGAGCACTCTTTTCTGGCACTCATCGTCGTTATAGCCCTGCTGATCTTGCAGGTGATGACGCAAGATGAGCTTCAAGCAATTGATCTCGGTCTTGGCGACCTTGCAGTCGCCAGAGGCCGCCCTACTGTTGTACAGAATATCCTCGGCGGCCAAGTTCTGCTCCAGAGTACTCGGCATAACTGATTGAGTGCCTCGCGGACCACCACCACCACTGCCACCAATAAAAACAGCCCAGAGAAGCTCAAGTATAAATAAATTACAAAAGCGACGACGACACTGTAGTAGAGTAGGACTGGACTGGACGACACGAAAAAATACTACCACCCACTACCACCAGTTACCAAAGGGGTTTGCTGGCGTGCTGCCGCTGCTGCAGCAGCTGCAGCGACGTAGTATCGGATCCTTTTCGTGCTCCGTTGAGCCCAGTTGAGCCATTGCGCAGACGCTAAGGCAAAGATTTTCGAAACGACTCACCACCCGGCACCCATGGGTGACCCTGTACAGTCTGGTACAGTCAGTATACGGTCAGTACAGTCAATGCAGTGTTAGTAGAGTGTACACACGTACCAACCCACCCCCTCTGTTATAGCTATCATAAGCCCTTCCGACTGACTCGGAATATTATATTGAATGAGCTATAGGTGGTTAGGGGCAGGCAGGCAGCAGTTCGTGAAAGGGTGAAAAAGGCGCCTCCCCCCGACCCTATCAGATAGGTGAAAATGCGACATTATTTTATCATCATAGTAAAATTCAGAAGCTCAACAGTTTTTCAACGATTCAGTTCATCCACGGTTTCAAAAATGCCAAGAGTTATTTCTTCCAGAGAGCAATTTTTTATCCCACCCTTAGAGAACGACGACCTATTTACGACCTATAAACGAGATATACAAGACCCCAAACGACCTATATGCAACGCTTCCACCTATATGTGCGTGCATTGGTTTATATAGGTTATATATAAACGCAGCATAGGCCAGATGGAGGTGAGATATATGTGGCTTACTTGTAAGAAATGTATGGAGAATATACATCAACAGACTTGTGGACGAATATTTTTTCGGGGCTCTAAAACTAGCAATAAGCGACTGCTACTGATGATCACGATAAATCAATAAATGTAAACGCGGGCGGCGGGAGTCGCTCACAGCACTCTATGCACATTGCATAGTATGTATTATACTGTAATATTGGTATACGAAATAAGTAGTATACGAAATTATCATACAAGTTTCGAATCGAGAGTATTTCTTGCTAATGTCAGGACTGGGGAGCCTGGAGAGGGAAAAATAAGGATCGAAATAAGCAATTTATTGCGTTGAGACGCAATGCCAAACAAAAGGCTTAGTCTGTATGAAAATGAAATCCATTCTGTGTTTGTTCCCTCTTCACGCTCTTCACGCTCAAACCGCTAAACAGAATGACTTCAAATTTGGTACGATTGTTCATGATACTTTCAAGGAGGTTTTTACGCTGCTCGGTAAGGCCGCGAAGCGGCTGTATCGATTGAAACGGCCGCGAAGCGGCTGTTTCAGTTACCGCGGCGGCCAAGCCGCCGCCGCCGCTAGCTGTCTCATGCGGGCGAAGCCCGCGTGGGACAGCTAGTATTGATGATTATGAATCCTGCCGGGTTATTTGACACAAACAAATCAAATATTTGATAGGTGATGATGATTATATTGATATATATAGGAATTAATTGATATATATAGGATAAATACAAGAATATGACGTTATTTATGTATTATAGCGCAGCGGTACTCACGTCGTTGTCCGAATCGTTACAGCAATTATTGCGATTTTGCCAAGCCAATAAACGAGCAGTCAACTCGCCCGACTGTATCTGATCGCCGACAAGCCCAGCCGGATCAGCCTGATTCTGAGACTGTTGTTGGGATTGCTGCTGCTGCTGCATTTTACCTGTAATTACAAAATAGTCGCTCCCGTCAATAGCGAGTTCAAACTCGGAGTGGAATTTCAAAGACAACAAGAAGAAAACATGAAGCGTGTGAAATGAAATCAATCAAATTATAGCTGGAGCGATAGGCAGCAGGGTCAGAAGTAGTTAGTGCAGTAGGCGACATTTTAATAATTAGTGGCCTAGCGAAAACAATAGAAAAAGAGGTATAAAAGCGAGCGAGCAAGAGCCGCGCGTTTTAGCGGAATTTTTTTCACGCTCTCTATTCGTCGCCCGCCATATCATCGCACATCGCGGTATCATCGCGTTTTTTTCTCAACGAATTTCCCATTCGTTTTCTCTTTGGCTTTCATTGCAATAAATAATACAACCTAATAACAATACAAGTACATCTGCGCTTCAAGCAAAACTAAAAAACATGATAAGGCGGCAGGGAAGAAGAGGTGATAATGATCATCATTACATTTATTAATTTCAGTTGTAGCATCTTTATTACACTGCAGCATTGCAATGTTAAAAACGACGTCAACTGGTCATGACGTCAAGTCGTGATTTACCATTTTCACTTGGGCTTGTTTCCAATTGAAAAAAAAAAAAAAAAAAAAAAAAAAAAAAAAACATGCCTTATGTAGGGGTACGATCGGTCTAGAATTTTGCGTACACGTGCATCGTTAGCTGGACTCTGGAAAGGTTAACGAGGCAGTTAAGGCGCTGTCACAGCTACCAAAGCGTACGTTGGCGTAGGCGCATCGGGTCGGATATCGCTATCACTACGCTCATTGCGCCTGAAACGAATGCCGATCGGTTGAATGTTTATGGTACGAAAAATTCACAGATCGGCATTTGTTTCAGGCATAATAAGCGTAATGACAGCGATTATAAGACGACTTGCGCCTACGCCAGCGTGCGCCTTGGTAGCTGTGACAACGCCTTAATTTCCCGAAAAATGTTGTAATATAAAGTATAACACTGCTTTATCAAAAGAATACCTCGCCATGATATAGAAGTCGAAATACGAACAGAAAAAGGCATGAGAATAACCGTCACAATTGTGACTGTTTTCATTTCTGAAATTTTTCAGCTAATTTTCGGAAGAATGTTGTTGATTTCACACTTTTTATCCAGAAAATTCCCGCGCCATGAGAAAAAAGACGAAAAGCGAGAAAAAGAAGCATTAAAAAAACCGTCACAAAATCGTCACAGATGTGACGATTTTTATTTCTGATATTTTTCGGCTTACTTTCGGCAAAATCTTGCTGATTCAACACTGTTTCATCCAAAAAATACCCGCGCAATGATAAAAAAAGTCGAAGAACGAGAAAAAAAGGCATAAAAAAAAATCGTCACAGAACCGTCACAGATGTGACGATTTTTATTTCCAAAATTGTTCGGCTTATTTTCGGAAGAATCTTGTTGATTCAACACTGTTTCATCCAAAGCGCCACGAGAAAAAAGTCGGAAATCGAGAAAAAAAAGCCGTGAAAAAGACCGTCACAGATGTAACGATTTGATTTTCATTTCCGAAGTTTTTCGGCTTATTTTCAGAAGAATGTTGTTGATTCAACACTGTTAAATCCAAAAAATAGCCGCGCCATAAGAAAAAAGTCAAAAAAGAAAAGACTTGAAAAAAACCGTCACAGAATCGTCACAATTGTGACTGTTTTCATTCAAGCCCCTAATAAAGTACTACAGTTGATGGATGACTGAAATTTTGAAAATGCTCCGATTACAGATATTGATTGGGTGTTGTAAACTTCTCGCCGAGTGTTGACGAACTGTGCAATAATAGACTTTGAAAATGAGTAGTTCGTCTTAAAATGCGAGGGAAAATGCACTCGTCCGACGCAAATTGCGGAAATATTTTACGTATATACGCATGTTGTAACTGGGATAGCTGAAGGCGCTGTTACATCTACTAAAGCGTACCCTGGCATAGACGTTAGTTGAACTAAGTTCTAAGTTCAAATTTGATGTTGGATGTTTAGGTTCGGAGTTGACAGTTTGAATCCAAAGTTTGGAGTTTTGAATTAAAATGTGAAGTTTAAAGTTTAAAGTTTCAATTTGAAAGTTTTGAAAGTTTGAAGTTAAAATTCAATTTTCAAGTTCGAAGTTTAAAGGTTATGTTGAAATAAGAAGTTCAAAGTCCATACTTACAGTTTGAAGTTAAAATTTAAAGTTTAACGTTCACGTTAGAAATATATAGTTAAGAATGGAAGTTCAAAGCTCAAAGTAGAAGTCTGAACTTCAAATTCGACGTTTGGAGTTCAGATTTGAAATAAGATGATCGAGGTCCATATAGTCAAATTTCAAAGTTGAAATTCAAAGGGTTTGAAGTTTCAAGTTCCAAATTTATGTTTAACATTTGTGTTTACATCCTATGTTAAAATTTGAAGTTTCGAGATTCAAGTCGAAATTTCGAGTTTCAAGTTAGATGTTCAATTTCGATATTTCAAGTCTGATGTTCAAATTTAGAAGTTCAAGTTCGATGTTGAAATTTGAAGTAGATAGTTCAAAGTTTCCAAATGTTTTTAAAAATTAACTCTACTTAATCCAGAATTAACTTTAGTTGACTCAGTATAGTGTTAATCGAAGATCCGTAGAAAAATTGAAAAATGACATGCAATTTAGCTTATAGATGCTGATTACTCATTGAATAAATATTGAAAACATCAATATGATGTACATAAAGGTTCTGAAAACCCACCCCGAAATATTTTTCTGGATCCGCCCCTGATCAAATCAATGAATTGCAGTGAGTTGCAATGAACTGCGAGAATGATGGGTGATGGATGGATGGCGATGATGATTAAGTAGTATTATTTATCAAATGAGACAGCATGCTCACCGGCATTATGGTGGTTGTGATGGCGCAGAGGGATGCAGCAAGCGAGGTTGTGATTGAAGTCGTTGCCGGAAGAATCGGCAGCGGCGTTGTCGTAAAGGTCGGACGAGAGCTCGCGCTGCAGCTGAATGGTTTCGTGGGTGATGCCCCGGACCTGGTGTAAAAGTTCCTCGTAGCTTGACACCGGCAACGTCATCTCCTTCCCTTTTCTTTTTCTTCCTCTTCTTCTTCTACTTGTTATTTATTTATTTTTTTATTTTTTTTTTTCACACTTTCTCCCTTATCCCCGCCGCAGCCGATGCTCTTTTTTATTACCATTTATCCTCAGCAACACACTCATCACTTATCACTTGCCTGCAACAACTGCACACGTCAATGCGATCATTAGACAAAGTGGCTGCAATATTATTATTACAACACAAAAAATATTGAAATGGTAATATCGAACAATATTTCCGAAATTTTTCGATATGCGCGGTTCAAAATTTACCGAGTCTTCAATAGTACATTATGTAACAAGTGCGCAAAATAGGTTATTCCGTGAGTGCAAAGTTTAGAACATGAGATGAACGCGAGGCGGAGGCGAACGCACAACGAGACGAAGGAGAACGCGTGAGACGTAGGTGAACGCACGAGCGTAGCGAATGCGTGCAACCGAAGTCGGGTGCGTAAGCCGAAGTCGAGAGTGCTAGCCGAAGTTGAGTGTTTCAAACTTTACACTCACGGGCTAACCTATCTTGCGCATTTATTGCATACAGTGCTTTTTTTAAAAATGCACAAAGATGGCGCTTTTAAGTGCACGAAAACTTGAAATGTAAATTTTCAAACATTTTTGAAAAATTAAAAATTTGCGAAATATTCAAAAAATTTCAAAGATTTTGAAAATTTTTGAAAATTTCATAATTTTTTCGAAATTTTGATGATTTCAGAAATTTTTAAGCATTTAAAAATTAAAAAATTTTGTTGACATTTTATATTGGGAGTACAAATAAGTTCGGTCCGTTTTCAAAAGGTGGCTCTGGCTGTTACGAATATTTAATAGTAACAGCTGATGTCGGTTGTTTCGGAGAGGTTAGACATCTGTCAATAATATTCAGTTTATATCGCTTCGAGTTTCCTAAAAAAACCTTGTTTTTCACCGTTTTAAATACGTCCATTTTTGTGTTAACTAAGCAGCATTTTGCGGGAGGTTTTAGTTTTTTGTTTTAACTGGAAGAAAAGTGCAGCTGAAGCGCATCGAATGCTTGTGGAAGTTTATGGTGACAATGCTCCAACTGATAAATCATGTCGGGAATGGTTTCGGCGTTTCAAGAATGGGGATTTCAGCGTTGAAGACAAGCCTCGCTCTGAACAGCCAAAAAAATTCGAAGACAAAGAGTTAGAGGCATTACTCGATGAAGATCCGAGTCAAGCGCAATAAGAGCTTGCAGAATCATTGGGTGTGACTCAACAAGCAGTTTCTGTACGATTAAAATCCATAGGAATGATTCAAAAGCAAGGCAATTGGGTGCCTTATGAACTGAAACCGAGAGACATTGAAAGGCGATTTTTCACTTGCGAACAGCTGATTCAAAGGCAA
>JAPYZK010003424.1:0-12301 GCA_030522785.1 Platygaster equestris | reverse complement strand
ATTTTTATAAATCCCGGCTTTAGGGAAAAATGGGTTTTACAGTACGAAAATCTGTGGAAATCGATGGTTTGACATTTTTATGGCAACAAAAGTCAAGCTGGGAAAATGTTGTTGATTTTATTTGAGTTTTTTGAGGGGGTGGAGTTTTTGGGATGAATTTTGGAATTTTTATTCGTGGGGGAGGTGTGTGGAAAGTGGGTCATTTTCAGGTTTTAAATATTTTAAAGATTTTTAACAATTTTGACAATTTTCCAAGTTTAGAGTATTTTAAGGAATTTGGGAGTTATTGGAATTTGAAAAATTTTAATTTCTAATTTTAATTTTTTTCGTTAATTTCAGAGATTATTTGGAACATTCCGAAATTTTTAATGATTCAGAGAATTTTGAAAATTGTTAGTATTTTGATAATTTCCCGAATTCTAAAAATTTTAGAAATTTCAGGGATTTTAAAAAGTTCCGGAAATCTTGAGAATTGAGGCAGTTTCCATAATTCCCAAATTTTGATAGTTTGACGAATTTATAAAATTTTGAAAAACTTTCGTTTAGTTGGAACATTTTTAACATATTTGACGATTTTAGACTATTTTTAAGATTTTGAAAGTTGAGAGGATTTAAAAAATTTTTCATCTTTTTGGAATTCTCAAAATTTCCAGAATTCAAAAATTTTGAAGATTTCACAGATTTGGAAAAGTTTTGGAGATTCTGGAAATTCTTCCATAATTATATAAATTCCGAAAACTTTACGAATTTCTGAAACTTTGAGAAACTTGATAATTCCGAACATTCCAAGATTTTTAACAATTCTGTGAATTTTCAAAGTTTGGAGTATTCTGAGAATTTCAAAAGTCTAGAGAATTTCGCAAATTTTAAGAATTTCAAACATTACGATCATTTTATAGATTCCAAAATGTTTTGAACATTCCGAGAATTTGAGAAATTTTTATAATTCTCCAATAAAATTGTATTTTTTTAACTCGAATTAATTTTGAGTAAAAATCTCCTTGCCCCCCCCCCCCAACGAAATTTCTGGCTACGTCCTTGATTGAAGGTAGAGGTTTATTTTGAACGTGAAAACAGCGCTTTTCCTTGACTCGTGAAAGAAAGCGAAATGGTTCTTCCAGCACTTTTTGTCGGTTAGTTACGCTCTCTTGGAAGGTCGAGCGCAATTATTTTTTGAGCGATCATTTGGTGCGATGTTTTCAAGATTTGGTGTAATCGAGTGATGGAGAATCGTTATAATTCGTGAACTTTTGAGAAATTCATATGATTTTTTCAAAATTTGAGGGTGTTTTACTGTCATTTGCTTCGAGATCCTCAAGAATTTACATGAAAATGACGAATTTCCAAAAGGGGGAGTTTTTCAAACATTGATCGTATTTTCGATAATTTCGGAATTTTTCGATCCATACCAAGATAAAAATCTTTGGAATGTACTGTCAATTCTTGAAATTCGGAAGAAAGTTTCATATTATTCAGGTAAAACTTGTAAATGGTCTACATTTTCAGTAAAAAAAATTTTTTTCCTGAAATTTGATAATAATATATTTCAAAAATTTGCATCATACATCTAATGATTTTAAAGAATTTCTACAGAACTAACATTACCTCAGAATTTGATTTCCGTATAAATTTTCTAATCTTCGCATTCATTTCTCGAACCAATGAAAATTTCTACACACTGTTGAAATTACTAATGGGCAACTACGCAACTGTCCTTTTCTCACTTACAAGAGCAATTATTTGAAAAGACAAAGAGAGCACCACCCTGGTCGAAATTCCAAAGAATATCCGAAAATAAACACTCATATTAACAACATACAAAAATATTCGAGAGACAATTTCTAAAGTTTACAAAATCATAAGTAATTTTTTTGAAATCAAAAGTTCCGAAAATTTCGGAATAAAAATTTCGATTCTAAGTGTTTGCTGTTTACAATGTTGTTTCTAGGCATTTCTGAGTTGTTTGACTGTCTACTAGTCTGAATTTACGTTTCTAGTTATCAAAACCATTTTGCATAATCCGACAGAGACCGTGAAAAGCCGGAAAACACTACCCCTGGCTCGGAAAACCCATATACATTATACCGCCGTAATTATAACGGGCAGTTACGCGAAGTTTCGACCTGGCGAAAATTACATTAACGCGATCTGTTCCTAGTTGGCCCACGATTTCCATTATTCGATCACTAACGCAATACTTGAAATCCTACGACATGTCCTGAGCCCTGAATCACCCCGAAATTCGATTCCCTGAATTTTGAAATCGATGTTCACTAACTTCAACACTTAATTGCATGTAACTTGTTGAATAAACAAGATACAACAAAATGTCACCTATAGATATTTGTGAGAAAATCTATGGCTTACAAAAAAGGATTCGAAACTAATTTCATAAAAATGGAAGATAAAACCCTAAACCCCCAAAAACGAACTTTTTTTTCAAAAAGCGAAAGTACCCTGCATGTAACATGCTTAATAAACCAAATATAATATAATGTTACCCGCAAAGAATTGTAAGGAAAATCATGCCCTACGAAAAAGGATTCTACATTTTTCCGTAAAAATTGAAAATAAGACCATAAACCCCACAAAACGACCTTTTTTTTACAAAGAGGAAGTACCTCCACACTTAATAGCATGTAACGTGTTAAATAAACAAGATACAACAAAATGGCCTGGGCGAAAATTTGCAAGGAAAACTATGCTCTACAAAAAAGGATCCGAATTTTATGAAAATGAAAAATAATACCGTAAACCTCATTAAACCAACTTTTTTCCAAAAACCGAAAGTACCTCCACATTTAATTGGACGTAAGTTGTTAAAAAAACAAGATGCAACAAAATGTCAAATACAAAGATTTGTAGGAAAAGCCATGCCCTACAAAAAAGACTTCTTCACTTTTTTCATGAAAATGGAAAATAAGACCGCAAACCCCCAAAAACGAACTTTTTTCCAAGAAGTAGAATTTCCTTAAGAAACTTTCATTGCGGTTACGAAACAAATGCTCACTTCTACGAATTTAAATGCAAAACTTCGCGGGATTTCTCCACGTTAAGCCTAATCTCGATCAATCGTGCGATTAAAACTTCACCCTCTAGATTACATTTGTGTTTGCACGTGTATTGTACATGGAACTTCGAGTGGATGTAAACAGAGAAACGTGATGATAAATCGTTCCTTGGAAATAAATTATCGAAGTTAATCCCCCCGAGACACGATATTCACCGTTCGGATAAATAACTTGACGGGTTTCGTAATAAGTAATATCTCAAAAAATTGCCTTCGTTATCTAACCAATTTATGAGCAAAAATAGCATCGATCGGAATTTTCGAATTCTAACATCTGAGGAATATGAAAAAATTCTGAACTTCCCCATAATTTGAACCTTTCTGGGACACCAGTATCGATTATTATCGATTTTGAGACGCTGGTATCGATAACAGTCGATTTTGAGACGCCAGTATCAAAAATAATCGATTTTAAGACGCTAACATCGATGATCATCGGTTTTGAGACAAAAGTATCTATGATTATTAATTTTAAGACACCGATATCGATTATAATCGATTTCGAAACGTAAATATCGATTTGGAGGCGTCAGTATTTATAATAATCGATTTTGAGACGCTATTATTGATGATAATCGATTTAAAGACGATAATAATAATTTAATAATCAATTGCAGAACGATAATAATCGATTAGACGCTAATATCGATATGGTCGATTTTGAGACGCCAGTATAAGTTATAATTCATTGAGACGTCAGCATCGATTTAAATCGATTTTGAGACGCCAGTATCAATTATAAATCGATTTCTAGGCGCTAATATCAATAATAGTCGATTTTGAGATACCAGTATCGATCATAATCGATTTGAAGATCCTAGTATCGATGATAAATTGATTTAAAGACGCCAGTATGATTATAATAGATTTCGAAACACTAATATCGATAATAGTTGATTCTCAAACGCCGGTATCAGTAATAATCGATTTTGAGACGCCAGTACAGATAATAATTGATTTTGAGAAGCTAGCGTTGCTTATAGTCGATTTTGAGATGCCAGTATCGATTATAATCGATTTTCAGACACCATTATTGATTATAATCGATTTTGAGGTGCTAATATTGATAATAATAGATTTGGAGACGCTGGTATCGATAATAATCGACTTCGAGACGCCAGTATCGATCATAATCAATATCTAGACGCCAGTATCGATAACTATCGATAACTATCGGTACTGGCATCACCTGAAAGATCTTTTTTGGCATGTTTTAGTAAATACAGAGAAAATTTTGAAGGGATTTTGAGGGAATTATAGAGATTTCATGAGTTTTCTACTGACCTTTAAGATTTCCTAGTGTCTATTCTGTAACTTTTGTGATTCTTTATGCTTCAATCGACTCAAAAGAAGTTTTCTGGTGGTCAAGTTAAGGGGCTGTTCAGTCATTCAACAGCCTGGTTTAGGGAACTCAACAGCCCGCTTTTAAGCCACCCAACAGTCCTTTTTAGGCACTCAACAGCCCACCTCAACGCACTCAAGTGCCAGCCTGAGATAATATTACAAAAATGACTGAAGTTTTCAATTATGTTCTGAAAGCTCATGAGTTGGAAGTAATTTTCTCCCTCGGATGTAATTTTAACTTTCATGTCGTAAATCAGATTGAACTTCCGTGCAAAAGCGTAAAAAATGCGATAAAATCCCCATCTAATATTGCAAGTATTTGGTGCAGTTTGTTGGTAAAATGTCGAGAATTTTTAGCTGGTAAAGGATTTTAATTATAACTCTTTTCCACACTGACTTTGATATCGAGGTAAAAGAGATTTTTTTATTCAGCTTTGGACGTGATAACTGAGGTTAATGACCTATTTTTTGCACTTCATTCAAGTAATTAAAATTGTGGTTCTGGCATATTACCTTGATATGAAGCACTGAATTCTTTCTAAATTTTTTTCGTTATTTCTGTTGAAAGTTTGATGGAGCCCATTTTTGAATGGTGTCGTTGAGGAAAATCATGATTCGAATATCATGAAAATTCCTAATTTCCACTTATTTATCGCAAAATTCCAGAATTTTAATCAAGAACCACAAAAATCATGTAACTAGTCTCCAAAATCGCACATCACATAAAAATTCGTAATAATGTTCACCATCTCAAATGATTAATTCCCGAATCACTAAAATATGCAACTTCATATGATTAGCCTATTTTATATCGAATAAACCTTACGCAAAATGTTATCGAATCTTCTCGTCAAGCAAGGCGCAATTTGAGCTTGTGCCTAACGAGGTCAAATTGTGTCCGATAAGAGACTTCCACAAAGCGTCCCCATGGACTGAATGGCGACAGTGTCTAGGCGAAGTATTTACTGGAATTCAAAATTACATGGAAATGTCTACCCATATATGAAAATATAAGAAAAAATGCCATAGTACGAAACAGTTGACTGGCTTTTAGACCATCACTAACGAATAGTAATGTAAAATGTCGGGGAAAGTTGTAATATCGATAATAATTATTTTAATATCGATAAAAGCATTGCAAAATCTATTTCATATCGATAGTATCGGTATCGTGTCGATTTTATATCGATAACATCCGTTATCAATGTAACTCATTGATGATTAATCGATAATATCAGTATCATTTCGATTCATTATCGATAATACCAGTAGAATATCAATATTGTTTCGATAATATCGATGTCATATCGGTTTTATATCGATAAAATTGGTTCAATATCGATTTCCAATCGATGATATCAGTATGACATCTATTTGTTATCGATGATATTGGTAACATATCGATATTGTAATGACAACATTCGTATCATATTGATTTCATATCGATGACATCGGTTTCATATCAATTTGAATTCGATAATATCAGTATTATATCAATGCGTTATAGGTAATATCGGTAGAATGTCAATATTGGATCGATAATATCGGTACTATATCGATTTTTATCGATATTATTGTTATTATATCGATTTTACATTAATGATAACGGTATTATATCGATTTTAAATTGATGATAACAGTATCGTATCGATTTTAAATCGATGATATCAGTATTATATCGATTTTATTGGTATCGTGTCGATTTTATATCGATAACATCGGTGTTATATCGATTCTATATCGAAAATATCGGTATTATGTCGATTTCCAATCAATGACATTCGAATCACGTTAATTTTATATCGATTATATCGATATAATATTGATACTGTAAAAATATCATGAAGATAGTATTGATATGAAAATATATCAAAAATAATATAATATCGGATTCTAATATCAACAATGATCGATTTTAAGTTGCAAGTATCGATAAGTATCGATGATATCTAGATTAGGGCTCTGAAACCTATCGATTAATAACCAAAGTATTCATTAAATCTTCCTCAAATTAATATCGATGATTTTCCGTCGATATCGACCATACCGACATCGATTTACCTTTGATAATATCGACAATCATCGTATATTTTCCCACCACTCCTAAAAAATCGACTCCAAAGCCGAATAGAATGTCACAACGCCGAAAAACGAACACCTTCGACTCGAAACTGACACGTGAAAAAGACGTGAATCACTCGCGTTCGGCGATTATCGAAAAGGGTGTAAATTCGCGTCCGTCCCGAGTTCACAGCGAAACACTCCCGATCGATGATTCGGATTTTCCGCTCGCGCAAACCGTGTCGTCGGGACCCAGCCCGGAGAAAAAGATGGAACAATATCAGAAATTTGGCACGCGCTACTTTACAACCCAGTTTCTCCCTGGCTCTTTGTTTTCCGCCCGAGATTTATTTTCCAAGTTCCACGGAAAGAGAGTTCAATCAGCAGAGCATACCGATCGCTTAAATCGGAAATGTGTGGCTTCCCCCAGGGCAGTTGCGAACCCGGAATTTTAAACTAAAGCGAATGTCCCGGATCAAGTCGTTTCCTATCGAAATGTTCTCCAAATTGGACAAAAGTTCGATAAGTTTTAAAAGATCGGAAAATTCCAGTGAAAATGGATGTTATCAATTAATTTATAACGTTTTATGTACTTAATTTATATGTAATTTTACTGTACAAATTACTCATTCAACTCTCGAAATAATAGCATGAAAATCATTACTTTCACTTCCTCTGGGACACATTTTCCCTTTGTAATGCAAACAAATTTTCTCGGTGTGAAAGTAATTTGGGAACATTTTCTTCCTTCACTCTTCTGAGCCAGAACGTAATGAAGCTCATTAAAAATGCATGAACTTTACGTCAAATGTCTGTTGAATTGAAGCAATGACTGGTATCATGAATTTTTGGTTAGAACTCTGAGCTAGTAGCTTTAATTCCTTCGATCGTCGCACATCGCATTCACCTCTTCATCCCCTTTCCCGTCCATCGCACCCCCGGGATCAATCCTCAAACTTACCCCTGAACACTTCACTTTTTATTAGCAAACCAAATTATACGGGGTGTTCCAGCGAGCTGTAACATTTTCCCGCTTTGCCCCATGATTCACAGTGATTTAGTACAGCGTTGAACTCATCTAACTGTGAGATCTGATGATTTCCGAACTGATTACTCTGTTGTCGAGCTCTTGATGAATGAGACTCTCTTTTTTTCTTCGTTTCTTAAACTGGTTTGCTACGCCTCGTGGATTCGAGACCCCAGGAAATTATCAGTACATGTCGAGTTTTTGTGGTACCAGATCCCAGAAACAAAAAGCTAGCCAAAATATGAAGGTATTTTTAAGAAAAACGTTATCACTAGAGAAACTATTGAATAAACATTGGGCTTACGATCCTCGACTTTTCAATAATTTCGGAGATCGAGGAAAGTGACTTATTGTCTCAATATCGATTATTATCGATAGTGGTACTCGAAATCTATTATTATCGATACTGGCTACTGAAAATAAATCATTATCGATATTTGCCTCTCAGAATCTATTATTTCTTATGTTGGCGGCTTTGAATACATTATTATCGATATATGTGTCTCATTATCGATTATTATCGATACTGGCGCCCTATGATCGATTTTTTATTGACACTAACGTCTCAAAATCGATCATGATCGATACAAGCGTTTCGAAATCGATTGTTATAGATACTGGGGTCTTAAAATCGATTCTTATCGATACTGGCACATTATGATCGATTAATTATTAACACTGGCGTAAGGATATCAATTATTATCGATACTTACGTCTCAAAATCGATCACTGTCGATACTGGCACGTTGAAATCAATTTATTATTGACACTAGTGCCTTAAAATTGATTGCTATCGGTAATGGCTCATCAAAATCAATCATTATGGATACAAGCGTCTCTAAATCGATTATCATCGATACTGACTCACAATGATGAATTATTATTGACATTGGTTTCTCAAAATTGATCATAATCGATACTGGTGTCTTATAATCGATTATTATCGATACTGGCACCATATGATCGATTCATTATTGACACTAACGTCTCAAAATCGATCATTATCGATGCAAGTGTCTAAAAATCGATTAAAATTGGTACTAGCGTCTCAAAATTCATTATTATCGATACGGGCACTCGATGATTAATTAATTATTGACACTAGCGTCTTAAAATCGATCATTATCGATACTGGCGTCTCAAAATCGACTACTATCGATACAAGCGTCTCAAAATCGATTATTATCGATACCGGCACTCCCAAATCAATCATCATTGATAATGACTTCTCCCAATATTTTCTATCATCAGTCAGGAGATTCTGTGTGCGTTTTTTTCTTCCTCTTGGCTTCGCCACCGACCGACTATCATGAATTTATTCGTAAAAGTCATTCGACCAAATAGAGTATTCATATATCTAATGAGCTTTCGACCTAAGTGTGAAACACTCGAAACTATTGTCTTCCAAACTTTTTTATATCCCGAATCCACATGCAAATATCATGAATATGGACTCGAGGAGATGGGAGCTCTCCATGAACTTGGTAGATCTCATTATGTTTGAACGTTTGATCGACAGAGTGCGATTGGGATCCATAAGTCATGAGGTTGATGCTCGTAGCACCTTTCCAACGCCGAGGTACAAGCTCCGGAGAGAGCGAACCCCGTTAGGAGTGTTTACACAAGCTAGGTTACCAACCCCGGCAGATCATGCACCGGCTCCAATTTCCGGGCGATTACCCACTCGACCTTCCATCTTCGCCTTGGCGCGAAACGCATTTTCGTCGACGCGACTCTTTTCCCCGTGGAAGATTCCGATTTCACGGAACAATCGGTTCAATTTCTTCGTGTCGTTAAGATGAGACGACAGTCTGACAGATTTTTGTTGACATTTGGCGAGTGACGATCGTTTGAAGGATAAATTTGGATCATCAGCATCGAAATAATACACAATTTTATCGATACCGACGTCTCAGAATCGATCATTATTGATACTGGTGTCTTGAAATCGATTATGATTGATACTTGCGTCTCAAAATCAATTATCATCGACATTGGCATTTTGATCTCGATTATTATTGATACTAACGTCTTGAAATCAATTTTATCGGTATTGACGTCTCAAAATTAATTATTATCGATACTAGCGTCTTAAAATCGATTATTATCGATACTGACGTAATAAAATCGATCATTATCGACACTGGCGTCTTGAAATTGAGTGTGATCGGTACTTGCGTCTCAGAATCGATTGTTATCGACATCAGTATTTTAATATCGGTTATTATCGACACTGGAGGCTTTAAATCGATTATAATCGATACTGCCGTCGCAAAATCGACTATAACCGATACTGGCGTCTTAAAATCGATAATCATTAATACTGTTATCCATTTGACACAATGCCCTGGCCTCTAGAAATCAATCATTATTAATACTATTACCTTGATATCAAATATTTTCGATACTTACGTGTACATGGAGTAATCGATCGATTTTTAGGTAGAAATAACTAATACAGTCAAATTTATCATCGATTATGCGTGTATTACCGTATTGTAAGAAGAAAAAATATGTACATTTTCCACAACTCAGAGTATTAAAAAAAATTGCGTTGTTGTACTTCTCGGGCACCACGCACAATTTGAGTCAATTTGCATAGATACACTTCTACAATGTACTTGCGGTGCATGAAGTAAATGGAAATATGCGGGCATTTGTTACGTGCGCAAACAGATCGCGTGTGTCGATAGTCGTCGTGGTATCGATGGCTGTAAAGTGCAATTATACGATGCGGGTTGGTGAACTCATTAGCAAACAAACCTTCTAGAACAGAGAGAATTTTCGTCCAATGAAAACAGTTTTCCAGCATTCTAACCTCAAAATTCGTACTTTGAAGTGGTTTCCGGTCCTTGTTAGAAAAAATTTCCGGTGAAATTGCCGCGAACCCATTGAACTGTTAGTTAACTTGAACGTAACGAATTTTGATCGATTGGAAGTCTGATTGATAGATCAATCGCGGAGACCTAATCTCGATATAATCGATGATCATTGATACTGATGTGTTAAAATCGAGCATTATCGATAATGAAGCCTCAAAATCGATTATGCGATACTGAAGCCTCAAAATCGATTATTATCAATACTAGTTTCTCAACATCAATCATTCTCGATACTAGCTTCTTAACATCAATCATTATCGACACTGGCATCTAAAAATCAGTTGTTATTAATACTGGCCCCTCGAAAATCGATAAGTATCGATATTGATGTAAAAAATCGACTATTGTCGATATCGACGTCTTAAAATCAGTTATTATCGATACTTGCGTCGCAGAATCGATGATTCTCGATACTGGCGCCTTGAATTCGACAATTATCGATAAGGGCACCTTAAAATCTATAACCATCGATACTGACGTCGAAAAATCGATCATGATCGATACTGACGTCTCAAAATCGATCATTTTCGATACTTGAATCTTAATATAGATGATCATACATTCATACTGGCGTCTCAAAATCAGTAATCATCGATACTGGCACCTTAAAATAGATTGTCATTGATTCTGGCGTCTCCAAAGTTCATCGAACAGAGTTCAATTCTTCGCGACGCAATTAAAGCCGAGGACATGTTCATCTTCTCCAGACTCGACGCATAATTTTTAATAATCAGTCCTCTCAGTGCAGCAGAAAAAACAGCTCAAAGTCAGTCTCGGAACATTGAAGAACACCCAAGTCCGATGAATGTACGTGGTTCAAGTGAGCGTGATACAATGAATTTGATTAATAACGCTTGACGACTTCAGCTAGTTTCATTGAACATCCCTTCACAAAGAGATTGTTTCGCACAAAGTGTTTTTGTATCACATGTCGGAAAAATGGAGAAAGGTGTTGTAGAAGATCGGAAAAAGAGCTATTGGAGAGGAGAAGATTGGAGGAACATTCAATTTTGGTAACGTTATTGGAAAACATCTTGACAAAATTTTGATTTTGCGAAAATTGAGGAAGGAAATGAGAAAAGAGAATGGGTGATTGCTTGGGCATGCTTTCGATAACAGCTATGTCAGCGCAACCCTTTGTTAAGAACAACTTTACTCCACTTCGATTTTACCCGACGTGCTCTACAGCCCGAGAATGATTGATGCTAAGCAGAACTCTACCAATGCTTTATTTTCGCAATTTCCAGCTGATTACTGGCAACGGTTTCTGGAATCCTGGCAAATCCCCTCAAATTAGTGGTGGGATAATATCATATTTGATGATTGTCGATACTATCGATAATGAATTGATGACGATATCATCGATATCGATGGAAAATTATCGATTATTATTGAATAAAAGCTTAGTAAGTATCTGAGAGATGCAATTACTTCGAACTTGGACTGTCGAAAGTTGTTTTAATGATAACGTTTTTAAATTGTACTTCCAACTCAAAAATTCGGCCTTAACCTTCTACCTCGGAGTCCGGAAATTAAACTTCAACTCTTAAGTTTCGAACTTAGAGAGCAAACTCAGAGCCTTAGAATCGGACATCGCACTTAAAGTTTTAGAATTGAATTTGAAGCCTCAAGTGTCGGAACTGAACTTCTCACTTGAAGTTTACGGATTGAACTTCAACCTTGAATTTTCGGAATCGAGTTTTGAACTGAAAATCAACTAAATTTTTCCACAGACGTACAATTTTGGGACTGAACTCAAAACTTGAAGTTTCGGAATAAAACTACCCACTTGAAGTAAATTGAGCACTCTGTGCAACGGGATTGCTGTTTGGAATTTCGAACAGGAAGAACGAAAAAATGAGTAGTCCAAGACTTCATTAGTTATCTAAACATTAGCGTCCAAAATCAATTATTATC
>JAPYZK010003423.1:0-12757 GCA_030522785.1 Platygaster equestris | reverse complement strand
TAAAAATAGGACACAAGAAATTTTTCATTTGACTGTACCAAATTTTGGTTAGCTGTACCAAATTCGACTTGAGCTAAGATGAATTTTTGTTTCCGTACACATACTCAAACAAAAAATCATTTTAGCTCAAGTCAAATTTTGTTCAGCTAACCAAAATTTGGTACAGTAGAATGAAAAATTTTTTGCGTCTTATTTTTACCAAACGTTTATTTGGCTGTACCAAATCGACTTTTCTGTTTGTGTATATTCAAGTGTGGTTTTCATGTGCATTGTTGTTTGTATATGGAAATGATTAGAGTAAATTCGAACGATATTACGAATGAAAGTAACCAAAGTATTCCGAAACTTTGAATAAATTGCAGATAATTTTCGGAATTTAGGAAATTTAGATACATAATAAAATAGTGAAATTTCTGAAAATTTTCCGACTTTTGAAAGTCTTGAGAATTTAAAGGATTTTCGAAGTTATGGAGTATTTCAAATATTTTCATTATTCTGTAATTTTGAAAGTTTTCAGGAATTTTGAAAATGTTTAGAATTTTTACCATTTTGTAGAATGTTGCGGTTATGTGAGGATTCTTGAAGTTTCAAGAATTTCAAATATTTTGATAGTTCTGAAATTTGTAAGATTTTAGAAAAATTTCCAAACTTGAATAATTTTTGAATTTCTTAAAATATGAATTATATTCCAATGAAATATTTCTATCATTATACATTACACAAAATTCCAAAAATGTGGATAACTTTTAGAATGCCGAAAATATTACATAAGAATTTTAAAAATGTTGAAAAATTTTTTTCTACTTTTTTTTTTTTTTTTTTTTTGGAAATTTTAAAGGGTTTTAAATTTGGAAATATACAAAAAATAATTAAGGGGTGGGGGGGGGGGGGGGGGGGGGGGCCGAGTAACACGTTTTTCGTTCTCATTATCTGAACACTCTAATTTTACTCGCCCTTTTTTCTAGTATACCCCAAAATCGAACTTTAAAAAAAATAGCAACGGAATTTTCCCGAACGAAAAAAATCCCCCCCAAAAATGTGTTTTGTCGACACTCCTGCAATTAGCGGTTTATTAACGCCGATGACTTGATTCGGTGAAATAATTTCGACGTACGAATGATTTCATGTAATTTAAAAGGATGGTCGGAAAAAAAGGCTATAAACAAGAAACCTGAAATATGGCTCCCAAATGGTGGTGGTGTGTATAATTCGAATCCTGGCCGGCTCGTTCTTCCTCGCTGCTTTGGCTCTGATGCTGAAAGGAATTTCGTGATCGAGTCGGACAAATCAACGATCACAAATTACGGCCCGTAATCGATTGTATCTCGCATGGCCACGGCATTTCCAGGCTACGCTTTTAAGTGATGAAAAAGATATCAATGTTATGTTAAGCATATTTTTACATTTTGGGAATAACGATTCATCACCTCGGCTTCGGACGTCAATTTTCGAAAGCGATGCGCTAATGATCCCCCGGCCGTTCCAGAAAAATATCCCACATTTCTTTTCTTCTCGTGTTTTTCTTTTACGTCTTTTTTGCGTTTGCAGTGCATCCGAGCTTTTTAGCTCCTCTCCGACGTTTTCGTGTGTAGGAGATAAGGAAAAAATGTCAAGCATGCATGTTTTTTTTCCACGCAACGGAAAAACTTGCCCGATCAGTGACGTTTACCTAATCTTGTCATTTATTTCATCGTGATTAATGTTGAGCTTGGATATAAGGACTTTACTGATGTTATCATCTTCATTTTAGAGGCACGTAATTTGGAAATTAACTTTGGATTACGTATTTGAATAATCAGGTACGCTCGGCACGGTTTGAAGTAGTCAAATTTTTACTATTTCAATTAGTGATTGTTTTTTCGACTACTGAAATATTTAGTTGGATACTGAATAGTTATATTGGTATAACTTGAATGAATGTATACTATTGAGTAAGTCGTTTTCCGACTGATTAGATTAATTTTGATGATTTGAAATTAGTCAAACATTGATTATTTGAATTAATCATCAAAACTAATTATAATTATTTGATATTTTGGCTTTTGATAAGTTGAAAGATTATGGTTAGAAGTAGTCCTTCCCATTTTACCTACTGGTGTAGTAACTTGTACATGATATGTATGAAAGTTGATTTTTAAAGTAGAAAAGTTTTATTATTTGTAGAATTTTTATTTATTATTGTTATTATTTATTGATTAATTTATTTTTTTATTATTTGTATTTATTTTTTCTCACAAAAACCATTTTAATTTTCAATTAAAAACAAAACTCACTGGGAATATCGAAAAACATGGATTTTTCTTTTTATTATTTGTATTGGCCGTATTTTGAGAAATTGAAATTACTTAATTTCGAATGAAATCAATTGAGTTACTGAAAATTTGTTTGCTTTGCAAAATTTTCAACAGTTCCGAGTTCTTGCGAATGTTGTGAATTTCTGCAATAATGGAGAATTTTTGATATTATGTAGAAAAAGCAAATTGTTAACAGTTTGAGAAACTTGGAATTTGTTAGAACTTGGAAAATTTTTATGTTTGTGCAAATTTTTGGGAATTCCGGTAAAATTGAACATTTTGCAAAATACTGCGAAAAAAGCTATTTTTTACTGATACTTGAAAATTAAGAATTTTTCGATCATTTTTGTTATTTTGAAATTTTTATTTTTGCATGAATTTGAAAAATTACGGAATTTTCTATGGATCTCAAACTTTCCGGATTAAAAAGAAATTTTTGTATCATTCAAATATTGAGAAAATTCCTTGATTCTTTCAATTTTTGCTGTACAATTATAAATTTTTACAATTTAGCAGATTTTCGAGAAAATTGTGTAAAATTTGCACATTTTAATAATTTTAAATACTTACGTCTATACCAATTTTGAAAAATTGTGGTATTTCGTAAAGATTTTAAAACTTACACGATTTTGTGAAAATTGCAAATTTTTCAAGTTTCAAACTTTTAACTTGTCTAAATATTTGAATATTCCAATTCAATTTTTGGCATACGTCAAATTTTTTTATCGTTCTAAAACTCGTCATTTGAAAAGAACCACAAATTCCGAAAAATGTTACGAATTTACTGACGATATTTTTCAAATGTGCAAATTTTTTAATATCAGCCAAACGCCAAAAAAAAATTCTTCCCAAATCTGAGATATTCCAGAATTCCAAAACATTTGTAACGATGTTCTGGACGCTCAACTGATATATATATATATATATATATATATATATATATATTTCTAAAATATCTATCATTTCGTCTCCCTTGATTTAGCGAATGTTGGAAAACGATAAATGAAAAATCGTCTAAAAATTCTATGGGAAATCCATTATTTCTCGTTGTTACGGTGCAGACTTTGGAACACCCTGTATAACCAGCAAGTGCATTGACTCTTGATAAAATTCGCGAGGTTACAACAACCGAACGTATTTTGTTCTCATGATACAAAATCGTTTTCGTGTGTGACGGTGGGTGGCTGATGGCGGCCCATTGATTATAATTGCCGCATTGTTTTAAAGCTCTCGGAGTATGTGGGCGGTCTCGAAGGCCTTGCGAAAAGATGGCAAATAACACGATATTGACACGAAAGAGAAAATTTTATTCCACAGCTGGGCTGCCATCAGCAATGTCGGCGGCGGCAATGTAATTACACGCACGAGGCACGACACAATCTCCGGAATGCGACGCGACATTTCTTTTCTTTTATTTCACCGGGTAGGTAGGTAATTGTTTTCCCCTTCTTTCACATCCTCTCTCTCTCTCTTTCTCTCTCTCTCTCTTACATAAATGGCAATGGAACGCTACCGTCGCACGCGCAGGCACGTTGGGCATTTGACGCGATGTCCAATTTTTGACAGGATCGAATTAGATGCGGCCAGGCATTTTTCGTCGCGATAACAAAGCCATGCGAAAAATACACAGAGTTTCTAGAGCTCAAAAATTAATGAAAATCAGGCAGTTTTCCGAATTCCGAGTTCCAGGGCATTTTGGTATGCAAGATTGGAGTCGGGTGAATTTCAAAATTATTTTTTGTCATACAGAATTTTGAGGGGGGAGACAAATTATTTGTTTCAAAATTATTTATGTCTCCCCCCGCGTAATCGTTTGTAATAAAACCCTCCCCTTTTTTGATTATGTATAGTACTTACTTGGGTGACCCCTTATCTAGTATTCGAGGCGATTCGGCGAAGATTCGCCTGCGAGAGTTGGCGAAAGAACGTCGCTTTCGCTCGCTGAAGAGTAGTCCCAATAAGTCCCAGCAACGAGCCGTGTGCCTCGCTCAGACTATCATTTTGTGTGGCCCAATGAAAGACCACCTTCGTGGAAGCCACTTTACCGCCGGCTGAGCTGAGGAGGATCCTCAGGATGCCGCCGCGGGCCAGCGGTGGCTGTGAGAAACAAGCTACGGCCACTGCCAGCACACGAGCCAAGGGTCGTGCGACCTTTTCGAGCAGCAGACCCGAAGGACCCGCTGCACCTTTCCAAAAAGAACATAACTCCCAAGTTCTACAACTTACAAGCGGCGAATCTTCTCGTGAAACCCGAAAAGGCCCGAACTCCACTCGAATCGAAGCCGACAAATTCGGATAGTATACAGTAAATGGAGACGACATTTTACCAGTGATTGAATGAGAAAAATTAGGGGCGAGCTGAATTTTTGCGAGTAGTTTCTGTTTTTTGCCAATAACTCCCGCATTTTCAATTGTACGACAAAACTCGCAGGAGCGATTTTGTAGAGATTCGAATTTGCAACAACTTTACACTCTTGAATTTTTTTTCATAATTGTGTTATTTTGTTTGTAACAATCGTTTGAAAAATTGAAAAAGTGGTTTTTTCGTTTTTTCAGCGATTTACTATATCCATTAAAATGGTAGCTGTTAAAATTCTCTACAATTTTTGTCCTGACGAATTTTTTATAGCCCCCTACGGAAAATATAGGGACCTACAAGCCTATAAGAATAACAGTGCGGGTAAATTTTAAACAATTTTGAAAATAATGTAGGACACCAGGACATGTAGGTCAAGAATAGGACAGTGCTATCAAAGGTCAGCCAGAGTAACGAAAAAATCCAAAAACGCCAGTTGCTTTGTTGTTTCCGTTTTACACTGAGAAAAAAATCTGGTAGTTTTTACTAGAAAATATAGTAATGGGGTATCACTCTCAAATATTGAAGTTTTTACTATTCAATCTTGCATTTTTCAAAGTATGCATATTGTAGATTTTCGCATATAATATTGGACATGATCGATTCAGTATTGTAAAAATTAAAATCCATTGAGTAAAAGTTGATATATATTCAAATTCAGAGTTTGTTTAGAGCGCAAAAAAATACTCGAAATATTTTTTAATTGTTTTAACGAATAGATAACTCATTTATTGAAGGGTAACTAACTCTGTCCTGAATAACGCTTCGGAAAAATCGAAAAATTTTTTCGCCGATGGGGGGATTCGAACCTACAAACCTCGCACTTATAACCTATACGCTCCTTCATTGAGCTGTTGCAATTCTGTACCAGAGGGAAAACTTATTTTTAATATATATGAGTTTGTGTGATCTCAAATTTATTTTATGCATACGAATACTCCAAATATTGCTAGACATTGAGCGCTGATGGAAATTTTACATTTTGACAAACGTGAAATGCACAATTTCTAATTATCCAGAGTAAATTTTGTACACCACGTATATTAAATACTTATACAGCTGAACTTCGATCGAGTAAACTTCGATAGAGTGTTCTCCAATTTACCGTGAAGATCTCGGCAGCGATAAGGCTCTGAGTTTCACAGCAGGAAGCGAATTCCAGAAGCCTGGAAAGTCGTTAATGCTTTGTCATTTTTGGGTTTGGGTCCCTCTAGGTTTCTACCTAATGGTGTCTCTACCCGTCTTATCGCTACTTCGATCGAGTATAATGTTTACTTAAGACCCCCGAGCCGAGCATTCGATCGACGTTCAGCTGTATTCCATCAAGTAAGAAACCAATTTATATATAGTATTTGCTACTATCTGTACATTATTAACTGATATATTAGACTCGCTGCTATACTGTATAGTAATTAGAGAAATACAAATAGCAATTGTGCTGTAATATGAAAAGAATCAATATCATATTGTAGAGGTTACTATAATATCGTAAAAGTTACTATAATATAATACCTTATATATGTAAGGCAAAAAGTGAAAAAGCACTAGGCTTTTTTCTCAGTGTACCGGAAAGGGATGGTTTAAATTCCACCTCGAAATTTCGTCACAATTCCGCGAAAAGAGAGCCGAGCACGATCGCTAAATCATCGCCGGGGGCATAAATGTCCCACTTGTCGGCACGTCCGCTCCTATATAATACACCCATGTGACTTTCGCGTTTTTTGTCCCTTCTTTGCTTTCATTCTTTTCGTTGATTTCTTGTTTCTTCGCCGCGCGCGTTTTACTGCGCCAATTTGCATAGCTCCATTGCAGAATGGAAGCGGTGGCAGCAGAGAAGAATCCAAGAGGGGTCCTAACCTGCACGATCCTGAGTCGGGCTTTCCCTTCTTCATCTTCATCTACTTCTTCTTCTTCTTATTCTGTTTGCCTTGTTACGTCCGCCCCGAGAAAAATTCCTCTTGACGTCTAAATAGTCGAAAATCGATGTTTAGGATCACACGATTTGTTCTGCTCCGTTGGCGATTCTCAACGCATCCTTCGCATTGTAACCTCGTGAGACATGCTTCGCTATTATGCTCTTTTACCGTATTTGAAACCCACTCGGGAGCGACATTGATGCTTTTATTCGGTCATTTCCTTGGCTTCCACAATTCACATTCTTCTTTTTACAGCTTTTCGTCAGCTCTATTATTTGCTTTATTAACTATATTATGGAGTGGGCTATTTGTCAGTCTATTCTTCGTTGGATAAACCAACTCGTGATTCATGGTCGTTTTAGGGGGCTTGTTGGGGTATTGTAGTTTTTTTGTTGGTCGAGGGTTTGTTCGTTTACGATTTGGTGGGAGTCAGTAGAGTAAATAATAGCTCATTGGGATTCATAGGCGCTGGAAGGCACCTTTCCGAAATCAGAGGAGTTATAAATGAAGGCGTAGGAAATTTGATCCTTCGGCTTTGAAAGTTTATAATGACTACCGATATGGTAATTATGATGTACATATGACAGTTTTGATGTTTGGTTACAACTTTCTTAAATTAGGAAATCGAGAAATTTTAAATTGAATGTTTGGAAGTTTGATTCTTAGATCTGTTGACTGTTGCTGTTCGTTTATAGATTTTATACACCTCAGTTCAGTAAACGATCCTTTATTGGCCTGCTCGGGCCCGAAAAACCTTTTTATTGCCTTCGGTGTATAAAGTATCGTATATTTCAAAAGGCAAAAAGTTTTTTTGGGAGAATGCGAGTTTATATTCCGAGGCGAAGCCGAGGAAAAAAAAACGTTTTGCCCTTTGGAACATAATATACTATTAGTATGCTAGGAATTATTTGTTAAGAAATTGGAATTTTTCGTGCTGGCGAGGCACGGAAAATAAAAATATAAAAAATTCGAATTTAGGTGTTCAAGAATTTCGGAAAAATTGCAAATTCGCAGTTTGAAAATGACCTCCATTTTGTTTCGTAGAAATAAGGTTTAATACGTGTTCGAAAATTAAACACTGGTCTACATTTAATTTTATTATCCCAAATGAGGAATGAAGTGTGTGTTGTCAAGTAATCAAGAATTTTTCCTGAGAATTCGCAAGCAAACTTTTATCGTCTATCATTTTTTGGTAAAGTTCCATGCAATCAATAAATTTCTATGACGAGATGAGTTTTGAGAATGATAATATATTATGTGGAAATTCCCAATGTTTCTTAGTTCCCATTAAAAATTTCATAAATTAATTTCCAGCTTTGTTCGACTATTGGAATCTCAAAAATTTCGAAGATATTCCTAATGATTGGAATCTTGAAAATTTACTGGAATTGATAAAAAGTTCACAGAAGTCACGAGAATCTTATGAATTAATAGTTCGACGTGCTCGAGCTGCTTTGACTCACCTTTCAAGCGCATAAGTAAAACGCCTTAACACATCATTTTTAAGTGACTTATCTGACATTTTTCACAGTTGACAACGCGACGACCGAACTTTTGACAGATTGAAATTTTCGTGTGTTTATTCTTAACTCCAGACAGTTCTGAGCACATAAACTTTATTTTTGACGACTTTGAGGTCACTTAACAATGAGTATTTTCTTTATTTTTTGATAAATTTTTTTTTCGCAAAAATTTGGACGGAAAATCCGAAAGAATTGATTTTTAATATTGTTTTTTCCGCCACCGAAAAAGATCGTTATACGATTTAATAGTTAAATAAAACTTTGAGGTTATTAATTAATGGATAAAATTGCGTGAGGTATACTAGTTTGAAGATTACGTATTCCAAGCTCGATTTCCGGAGATTTCAGGATAATTAATTAACACCCCGAATTACGTTACGTTAATTCAAAGATAAAAATCCGAGCTGATTTTATTTCATTTCCAGTTTTCATAGTCATCTAATAACCCTATTATCGGCTCAGGATTTTTCGATATGATCAGTAAAGTAGCTCACGACAGATTTTAATGTAGATTCAATCATTATAAACCAGATTTATACAAGTGCACTGTCATACATGAAAGACGTGGAACTATTGATATTTAGCGATAATATCGATTATTTTTCCTCTTAATGACGAATAACGATGTTATTTTGGCTACCTGATTTTGAACGAAATGTAAAACATTTCAAACTTGGCGTTTCTTAAGTTTTTGTTTGCTAATGTCTTGGGGGTTCAACTCCTCCCCCCATTGACAAAATTTTTTGCTTGTAAAAAATGAGATTCTCATACGAAACGAAAAAATGCACCTTTACACTTTCATCAACAATACACGACACATAAATTAATAAAAAATCAATCAAAATTTGAAAAGTCGAAAAAGAAGGGTGTGATGATGGAAAATTTTTTTTTCGATTTGAGTGAAAAATTTAGAAATTATCGATAACTTGTGAGAATTAAGGACGATTGATATATTTCACGCACGTTTCAAAAATTTTTATTTTTTCAATACTTGTGATATTTTGGAAATTTCTAAATTGAAAATTCTAAAAGTTGAGAAAATTCCAGCCAGTACGGGATTTTCTATAATTTTGTAGAATGTTTGGAATTATTTCATACATCTTGTACAGAATTACTGATTTTCTGAAATTTTCCATCCCCCAAACGTATGTCATCACATTATCGAGCCCCTCTCTTCCACTGTTACAAACTGTCGCAGATGCAGAGCTGACCCAAGCTCGTAGCCAGGGAGGGGGGGGGGGGGCTAAGGGGGCTGAAGCCCCCTCCGAAATTCTGGAAAATTTGAAAAAACTCGATAATTTTCAACATTCTGGACATTTCAAGATTTTAAACGATTTTGCGAATTTTCAGAGTTTGGAGGATTTCCAGAATTTTACAGGTTTTTAGAAGTTTGAAAATTTTTTAATCTTCACAATTTTTTTAAATTTCGAAGTTGTAGAAAAGTTTTAAAAATTCACAGCATTTTTATAATTCTTGGAATTACAAAAATTTTACGAATTCCAAACATTTCGAAAAACTCAATAATTTGTAATGTATTGAAAATTTTAAGATTTTTCACAATTTTGAGAATTTTCGAAGTTTGAAGTACTTATTTTGAATATTTTGGAAGTTATTGGAATTTTAAAAATTTCAAGAATTCCAGAATTCCCATAAATTTTAGAAATTTGTAAAAGTTTCAAAAATTCTGAAAATTTACAATATTTTCATAATTTTTGAAATTACGAAAATTTTACGAATTCTCCACATTTCGAGAAACTTGATAATTTAGAGCGTTTTAAGATTTTTAATAATTTCGAGAATTTCGAAAGTTGTTAGTATTTTGACAGTTTTTAGAATAAAATTTTAGAAATTTCAGAGATTTTAAAAATTTTCAAAAATCTTGACAACTGAGGCAGTTTTCATAATTCTTGAAATTTTGAAAATTTTACGAATTTCTAGAATTTTGAAAAACTTTTGTTGAGTTGGAAAATTTTAAACATATTTCGAGATTTTCGACTATTTTTAAGAATTTTGAAATATAGAAGATTTTGAAAATTGTTAAACTTTTCGGAATTTTCAAAATTATCATAAATTCGAAAATTTTGGGAATATCAGAAATTCGAAAAAGTTTTAGAAATTCTGAAAATTGACAGTACTTCCATAATTAGTGAAATTCCGAAAATTTCACGAATTTCTGAAACTTTCATAAACTCGATAATTTTGAACATTTCGAACATTTCAAAATTTTCAACAGTTTCGCGAATTTTCAAATTTTGGAGTTTTTTGAGAATTTTGAAAGTCTAGAGAATTTCGACCATTTTAAGAATTTCAAAAATTTTGGAAATTTCAGAGATTTCGAAAATTTTTGATAGTTCTAAGAATTTAGGAAGTTTTCATATTTCTCTAAAAAAAACTTAATGTTTTGAACTAGTTGAATTAATTTCGGGGGAAAATTTTTTTTGCCCCCCCCCCCCCCCCCTGAACTTAATTTTATGTGAATTTTATATGAACTATCCAGTGCGTGTTTTGAAAAAAATATCTAAATTTTTGTAAGTGTACATTATACACTTACAAAATACATTATTTGTACAAAATACATCTATTTTTGTATTTGACCAATTGAAAATGAAAGAGTCAACGAACTAGTACCAAATACATTCAATACTCCATAAAATGCTAGTTCTGGAAATTGTTCTTTCCGCGATGAAGACGAGCAAAGTCACAGCGACGAGGGCGTGGGTTTGGGCCAGGAGAAATCTCGATGAGGAGATCCGAGAGTGCCGAGTCGTCTCGCGCTACGAGCGGAAATGGCGTAAATGCGGGATTGGCAAGTGGGAAGTGGGAATTGGGCTGCAGACTGCGCGGCGCGCATTACCCATAATGAATGGCCGGAGCCTTGCACCGGCCCGCCGTACAACAACCTTCGCTCTCCTCTCCTTATGATATTTCGTTTTTTGTTCCGTTTCATGTACGCTCCTCAACTCTTTAACGAGACAATTGAAATCCAAGCGGTGGAATGTCACTTCCAGGTGGGCCCAGGGCAAGATATATCGTGTGTCCGCGGCGCTTCTTTCGGCTGTGTCAAAATCGTATGGGGGCTCGCTGGGGGTGCCCATCAGCGAGCCATTTGTGAGTCGTGAGTCATGGCTCACGCGTTCGAGAAAAAAGGCCCGCAACGGCGGAAACATGCTACATTTTTTCGACATGAAAATGGGCTTCAAGGGAGCAAAAAACATCGGGGTCCGAGATAAAGTGGCGGCTCTTTTTCTTTATCTTCGTCTTTTCTCTCCCTCGATTTCTCTACCGGCAAAGACAGGCACCGCCGACGAGTCTCCCGAACATATTTGGGACCTATTAGAACAAGTTCAGGAACCAAAACGTCCATCCCCCTTCCCTCCCTAACCACCTCAAAATTCCATCTCTTCTGAATCACTCTCCAAGACCATTCATATTTCGTTTCTACTCTGAGAGCCGCTCATTAATATTTTATGGGGAAATTTCTCGGACGTGCGCGAGTGTATTATATACCTACATGCATGGTCTTCTCCCCACTTTCTCTACCTTCGACCTTCTGTTTGAATAGTATTTTGTTACAATTTACAAATATTAAATTGATTCGAAGACGTTGTTGATAATGATAAGGAAGGATTTTTTATCTTTTCGTTGTATTTATTGTATTCGTTGGGATTTCGAACTGTTATATATAGATATATATATATCATTTTCTAAGTATGACACCTACTTTAAAAAAGCTCTTTTTGATGTTGATTTTCGTAAATCATTAAATTGAATTCAATAAAAAAAAAAAAAATTATTTTCCCTTTCAAATTTCACATTTGACGTGGCGGTGAAATTGCACTTTAGCGACTTTTGCGAAAAAAGGGTTGAAAAATTTTTTTTTTCCAAACGGCTTATTTCAATGTAAAAGTTAATAACAAATGGGCGGAACGACGATTTTTAAAAAAGTTCAATTGTTATAAACAAATGAAGTGGTGATATGACAGGTATCTTTGGGATTGTTTTTTTCATGGAATCGGTATTTTTTTGATGGTAGAAATTATCGGTGAGTGAGTGGAATTCGGAAAAATGTGCGCAAAACGCGAATTTTGGCAAATAAGCGCAATTTTTGCAAATTGAAAAAGTGATATTTTGTGTTATCGTGGGATTCAAATGACTCGAGTTCTTGGAGTGGTGCGCGCGAGAAGCTTCTAACTCAACTTGGAGTACTTTGGTCGTTCAATATGACGGAATATTCGGGGGTAAATGATACGCTTTACACTACGCAAGACTACTAAACATATAAAATGATTGAAATCAAGAGATAACACGCTAAAAAGAAATATCTGATCAGAAGAATCGAGATTCTGATGCACGAAAAAATTCTGCCAAGAAAGCACTAAAACTTTGTTCAATAGTATTTTTCATGCTGCTTTGCAGAAATTCCGAGTTCTACCTCGGGATATCTGTATATCAGAAAGGAGATTTTTAGATAAAAATAATCACACTCTGACCGATAAAAAATAGTTTCAGAATCTAAGAAACTTGCATACTTGAAAAAAAGAACGCTCGCTTTTCGGATTGCAGTGTCTTAAATTCTACTTACTAGTAGTCTTCAGTACTCCGTTAAGTGCGTGGGTTGCCGGTTATGAACTTTTATACGCTGATGTATATAACTCTGTTACAGAGTTA
>JAPYZK010003422.1:0-11945 GCA_030522785.1 Platygaster equestris | reverse complement strand
TATTAAATTTGAAGCAAAAATATATATTGTTGCAACATTAATATCATATTGATAAGCCAAATCATTGATCCGAATTTTCTATTTTTCAGGATAAAGTTTCAAAAATGACAAATTTTGGAAATTTTCTACAATAATATCGAAATATTTGAATTTTTACCTCACAATCTTTGTACTTGAATAATTCCAAAAAAAATTAAGTTTCACAAATTTTCATTTTTGATCAAAATTGAATTAGTGTATTCTAATTTTCTGTTACATGTTGTTATTTTTCGATTTTTCGATTGTAACCAGATTTTCGTTCAGGAATTTTTCAAATTTCGAACTCAAACCAAGGAAATTCCTCAAATTTTGAATTCCGCAAACTTGAAGTTTTCGATCTTCTAATTCACCTCGTACACACCGAAGAAATTCAATCCCGTCAAACTCGATGATTTTTTTGTTTCCCAAATAAGTTCTCCACTTTATACTCCCAAAATCCAAATTTCTCCAATTTTGAACTGTCATATTATTTGATCTCAAACTTTTGCGATTCTTCAAATATAAAAAAAAAAAAAAAAAAAAAACGCTTAAAAAATCTTCCAAACAACTTAAGTGACTATGATCACCTAAAACCTAATTCCTCCAAATGCATCAAAGAACAAAAAAATGGCACCTGTGAACCAATTAAGATTTCGTGATGCCGAGCCATATCAAACGTTATTTTTTTCGGTCCCATTGAAAACCGGTTCGCATTCGACTGATTTGTCCCGCCTGAAACGAATGCAGATGCAACAAAACACTCGTCCTTTCATAGCCCCGCCAAAAAACTGCTGCGCTCGTTATCACTCGGAATTTCGTCGATCATCCAAAATTAAAGTGCGCCCGATCCCCGGGCCGCGCAAACCCGTGAAATTCGATGTTATCGAATCTTTTACAGTGTCCCCGTTTCCTTTTTTATACCTCGATAAAATTTCGGCTCATAAAAATAATACGTTTATTACCCGAATTCCGGGGCCAACGATCGCAGATATTCTTAGGACTTACTGAAATCTTAGATTTCCTTCGCTGGCGCCGACTCCGATAACATTTTAAGGGCTCGATAAACAGTGATGGTTTCTAAATTAACGACTATTCGAGAATTTTCGGAAAAAGTTCAGAGATAGTTTGGGAGTTCAAGAAATCCAACGAAAGGTTCTCGGGTGTGTGGAAGCGTTAGAAGATCCATTTCTCTAACACTTATCAACAGATATCTCAAAGTGGTCTTTTAAGACCTCGTGGAAAGTTCACTGAACCATCTCGTTTTGTTCCCGACGAACCCGGCGATTCCACCCCTCGGCGTTGAATCTCGTCCTGCTTTTGTCGTATCCGAATTTTTTTCGGTTACATTAAATCGAATGACGTTGTTGTTTTTTATTTGACACTGGGTCGAAAAATAGCGGTCGGATTCGATACTAGCGATGTTTTAGTAAAGGCCAGTGGCCCCGCCAAGGTTACGCGTATTCTCACATGCGATCGCAAAAACGAATCGTCAGTTGCGCATTAACCAATACATCGATGTTGCAGCGCTTCTTACCGGAGGCGCATCCCGGGACACTCGAGTATTAATTAGAGATGCGAGGCGTTTCGTATGAAATCGAACTTTCGTGATACGTATAACATATTATTGTGAATGATCTCCAAAATTTTCATACTTGGAGGAAACTGAAAATGAAGTGTAGAAATCGCCTGGAAAAATGAAATTGCTTGTTTGATGATGGTTTGTTAAGAGATCATTTGAAGATGATTGTTTGTGGAGCGATTTGCGACTTTTTGACTAAAATCGTGAAATTAAATCGTCTTTGAATGGATTATCTTTTATTAGACGATCGTCTGGAGAAGATGATGTAATACAAGCTCATTTAATTCGTCCGAAGACGATCGTCTAGATCGACGAATTCGCGTTTGTTAGACGAACGTGTGAAGAAGATGGTCTAATAGAAGCGATTTTTCACATAGACGATCGTTAATTAGACAATTAGTTTGATTATGATCGCTAATAATTGAACATTTGCTGATTAGAAGTTCGTTTGAAAGAAATGTTCTACAGGTGAATTTTGGGTAGTTTATTTCGTTTTTGTCTAAATAGAAAAATTACTTGAATGAGTTTTTTAGCGGATGGGAAATTTTATTTTTCGAAATTCAAGTCTTGGATGAACGAAAACTTGGGAATGAGCAGAATTTTTCGCAATTTGTTTATATACGCGTTGCGATTTCGGAAATGATTAGAATGATATTGAACATTTCATTTCAAATTAGTTTTACTAGAAAACTGGTAAAATTGTTTGGAGTTTCGTAAGTTTTAGATATTTTCTAACAATTTTGGACAATTCGAACAATAAGTCCCTGGAAATGGAATTTTTTTTGACAAAATTTCATAGTTTTCATCGTTTTTAGCTGATTCAAAATTGAGGGAATCCATTGACTTTTTCCTGACATTGAAGAATCCTGAAAAAATTCAAAAATAAAAAGCTAACGATTTTTCCTTGAAGAGATTTTCTAAAATTTAAAAAAAATTGCTAGAAAATGACGGACGTTCTTGAGAATGACTGAAATTCCAATATCTGAACAATCATTAAAAATTTCACTATACGAGAAGTTGTCTCGAAATCTAGAGAATTTCGGGAATTTATCAAAAAATATATCAAAATTGAAAAATCCTGCGACATTCGTACATGAATCTTTAAGAGTTGTTAAAATTCAATTTCTAAAAACTGTTTAAATTATTAAAAATTTTCAATTTATAAACACTGCTCCCTTAAAAATCAACGAAATTAAATTTTGTCGCAAATGTCTGAAATATTTTATAATTTTCAGAAATTCTTCGACATTTATCCATTTTATCTCCATTTTTCGAAGTTTCAAAGTTCCATGAATTTTCGAAAAATTACCGAAAATGCTTGAATACTCCGTGAAATCTTATAAGTTAGAGGTTTGTAGAAAATTTTGCATTATTTATTATTCTTGGAACGAAAGTAACAAAAAATTAAAAATCACAACATTCAAAGTGAGAAATCGCTTGAATTTGATTCAATTTTGTATGGAATGTCCCATACGAATTCGCGTTGCGGAGAATATCGGCTCGTCTGTCATCCCGATCGTGCGTACATCATTACGGGACACTTCCCTCGCGGATCGTTTGAATTTTTATGCGGACATTGTCGTATATCGCGGTTTTGCCGCACTTTTTTCGATTTCTTATGTGTAACGCGTGTCCTTTACGTGTTACGTGAAGCTGGGTCAAAATAATTATTGTATTACGTAATCGTCATTCATTCCGATAAAAAAAAAAGAAAAAAAATGCTCTGAGTACAATGAATTCACTATATCACAAATCGTTCGAAATTAAAAACCAACAAATTACATTACAGTCAAAACTCAATTCGGAGAAACTGGAAATGATGATTTTTCCGAATTTGTGCATTTTTTTGGATTTTCAAATATCTGAAAAAATCAAGAATATATATACTCGCCTTTTATCGTCTATTTTCATTAGATACAGCTCTCGAAAGTATGAAATATTGATCGGAGAGAAAAGAACCGTTGCTTGTTTGACACTGACATCGATTTATGGGGCTCTGCCAATATTCTGGCATTCCCGGATTTTTTGATGAATCATACTTGCATTGAATTGAAATTATCCAACAAGGAAGTGATGGAAAAATGTTTTATTTACATCACTCTTTCTCTTCACCGGTGAAGAAAAAAAATACCGACATTGAAATATTTGCCAAGCATTGGGTTAAAAAAATGCGATGAATTGAGGGATTTTTGCACGATGAAAAACGTCATAATAAACTTTGGATTTTTGGTGTTCTGCGGGATCTGTTCGAAATTTGACAGCAATTCTATAATTTAAAAACTGCATACCAACGTGCAGCCAGTTTATTTGGAAAATGATTTTTGATTGATTTATAGTTTCATTAGCTAAAAAAAAAGGTTTTTGAAAGCACATTTTGTTTATTTCTCGTGAGCCTTTTGATAATAATTATTCAATATTTGGATTCTGGGAGTTTTTTCAAATTTCGATATCGACGAAAACTGCTGTTTTGAGGATTTTTTAACATTGATTTCGATCGATTTATAGTTGTTCTGAGTATTACTAGCCAGTTTCTATGATCGATTAGTATCATCTGATAAGAGTTTTTCCAGATGGAGCAGACGGAAAAAATATACCGATTTTTGTATGGATTGTATGAAAAAGTATTCGTATTATCTCGGGTACCATTTTTGAAAGAGTTGTTTTTTCGCGTTTAATTGATGTAATACGCGTACTTTCATACGTACAGTTTATACAATATAGAATTCTACAAGTATGTACGTGTGAATTATGCATGTAAAAAATTGGAATGTATTGGACTTGACATTACTTTGTGATGATAATAAAAATAAGTAAACGAGATGTATTTTATTTATGACACTTGAGTTTCACGTGCAAAAAATATGCCAATAAATCATTGTTATTGCTTGATTAAATTTTGTGAAATAAAGGTATAAGTACAACTATAACATATGAAAATAAAAAAATAATTGTTCCGGAAATAACTGTTCCTCTTGAAAGGTAAGTACAAAAACAATTATTTTTGAAAAATCCTAAATTAAATTATTCATATTGTCTTTATTGTTATCAAATTATCATCAATTCATTCAGTTTTTCAATTTACGTAAAATTCGAAAACAAAACTTTTTGTTGATACGGGCCCCAAAATTCCAAGATGCAGACCTGGACAAACGGACAATTTTTTCGCACAGGCCCCAAAAATGCAAGATACGGCCCTGGAAAGCTTGAAAATTTTGTTGATCCGCCCCTGACGTGACTCTCGTTGAGAGCAAAATTCCATAATTTCGACAAAATTTGAAAATACCAGGAGAACAGAATTCAAAAGAGGTATTCGGTTATTTACGAAAAAATGTGTCACTTTGTATCAGGAGCACAGTAGTTAATAATAGGAGGTATACGTTCTACGTTCATTTTCTCCAAAATTTTACGAAATCGTGAAAGAATTTTTGTCATTTTGTATCAGGAGCATAGGAAATAATAGGAGGTATTCGTTCATTTCTCCAAAAATTTACGAAATCGTGAAAAAAGTTGTCATTTTGTATCAGGAGCATAGAAATTCATAGTAGGTATTCTTTCATTTTCTCAAAATTTTGCGAAAAAACAAAATTTGTCATTCGTATCAGGAGCCATACAACCTTCATAGGAGGTATTCTTGTTTTTCAAGCTTTGTCCAAATCGTTAAAATTTGGCCGATTTTTGATTTTTCGACACAAGTGTGACAATTCGGAAGAGGTATTTTTTGAAATTCCGAAAATTATGGAAAATTCAAAACTGATTTTTTCGACCAAATTTGTAATTGTTTGATTCTGAGTGCGTTTTTGTGCTCGCGTAGATGTCAAAAATTGTGAAATTCAAGGATAAATAATACTCTCTTGATTTATAAAACGTACTAATATAATATTTATTGTTTCCATAAACATCGTAATAATATAATATCACCTCTGGGCACAATCTCACGTTGGCAAGACGTCATGCAACGAAACGTTCATCAACTTTTATTTCTCGGTGATCCGCGTTTTTGGTCCGCGGACTTTGTGGTTCTAAACGAACTACGGGGGTACATCTAAATAACGTCCCAAGTCCTATGGGCTGCGAGGGGAAAAAACCGCACGTAATCAACGGAGCATTAAAATCCTCGGGTCATTAGAAGTCGACATGAATTCATTCAACAATTCCAATTTTACAATGTTTCATCTTTTTCCGAACAGAACAAAAAGTCTAAAAATCGCATTTCCACAATTTTTGAAACTGAAGGAAAAAAGTTTTGCAGCGCGAAATTTCGCTTTTATAAACTTCCGCGGCTTCTAATTTGCGCGAGGCGTGACATTGATGATTCGTTTTTTGCGTTCAAAAGGCGTTAAAAATTAAATCCTAAAATATCGGAGCTGCGCCTCATTACAAATGTCATGGACCAAGGCTTTTTTCACGATATCTCCCTTTTTTCCCAGTCACTCTGATCGCGCATACAAAAATAACAATATAAGTCATTACGTAAGTTCTAGGCAATAGAATCCATAATAATATCTATATGATGTCTGCAAATAAATGTAACAAAATATAGTAATCAATGATAATAATATTGATATGATTTAAAATTAATAATATGCATTTTACAAGCGTATTTTGATCGTCGCTTTGATATCGGTACAACAAACGCAATGATTACTGTATGGGTTTGATTTTTTTTTACGTGATTGATAAGGCACAGTGATAAGAGGGCGTTTTGTTTTAAATGGGGCGGGCTGTTGAAGTGAGTTTTTTTTTATTTTTACGAGAAAAATTATGTTTTGTTCGTTTGGAACTATGAAAATTTTCTTGGTTGTATTGTTTTTGCAACTTGGATTTTAAATTAATTAATTTCGAGAAACATTAAAAATTAGGACCTTAGGACTTTTTAATTCATTTTTTTAATTTTTGGATGTCGTAGCTTTTTTATTTTGAGATGATACACATTTTAGAATTGAATTTTGTTTTTTTGAAACAACTCACTTGAGTTTTTTTATTTTGCGTTTAGTTTTTCATTATTTAATTATGAATTTTAATATTAGGTTACTTTTTTTATAAGAGTTTTGATTTATTTAATTCTTTTGGGATTCTCGAAATTTCTTTGAGTAGGTCAAGAAATTGCATTCATGAATTTATATTTTGAAATTTCACAACTCCTGGATATCATCAGTAGTATAAAATTTTGATTTTTTTTCATCATTATTTTTTTAATATTCATCATTTACTACATTTTTATCTTTGAATCTCCATAACTTTTTGAAGTCAAAATTTTGAAGTTCACATTTTTGAAATGTCTATACTGTGTCCATTTTTTCTATTTTTTCATCAACTTTTATTCATACTCATCATACTTTTATCAACAATTATTATTTGAATTAATTCTACTGTTTTATCAATAAGAGATTTTGATTTTCGAAATGTGAACTTCCAACCATACAATTTTTCGAAAAAAAAAAACTCGAAATTTTCAAATTTGACCATTTCCAACTTTCATTTTCTCAATTTTGCATTTCAACAGTCTCAAATTTCAAAACATAAAACTTTCGAATTATGACAGTAACAAATTATGAAATTTATAATTTCTCGTTTTCAAATTTTTAGTACTTGAATTTTATTCACAATGTCTTTTAATTTTTAAATTTTTAAATATATTAATACAATTATATGAATTCTTGAAATATTCACATTCGTAAAATTTCCAATCTCAAGTTTAAAAACACCGAAACATATTTTCCAAACACCACTCAACCATATTTTCACAGAAAAATTTTCAAGATCATCCACCAGTGTCAAAAAGTCTTCAAATAGAAACTAAAAATACTAAAATAACATTAAAAAACGCTACGTGTTTTCATAAACAACAACGCAAGACAAAAAAAAACCCAAATTCAAGTATTTTAAACATCCAGACCAAAACAATACAATTTTTACAAAATCAACGAAGTTGATTTATCCATCAAAAAGTGATTTCCATTTTCACAGAACTTTCATAAAATTGATTACATAAAATAAAACTTGTATGAAATATGCAATTTTCATGAAGCGATTTTATGAAAATGTTATAAAACAATTTTTCATAAAAATTCGAGATTTATAAAAAAAAAATATGTTCTTAAAGTTTTCATAAAATCACTTCATAAAAATCCCTTATTTTATACAAACTTTACAAAAGTTTTATAAAATGTTCACTTTTCCATAAAAACTACTTAATAATTTTAGAAAGTTTCCATAAAAACTGGAATCATTAGAAATCCTCCATTAATTCCGAAAAAAATTCCTCCAAACAGCCCACGCAACTCAAACCAAAACCATCCGAACAACAATACACAAAGGCGAAAAAAATGACGCGATTCGAGGCAAGATTCGATGGCCGCTTCACTTAAACTCATAAAATGTGGCACGCAGAAAATCACGTGAGTCGCGTCTCGCGACTTGAGAACAACTTTGACTCTTGCGCATGCAAATAAATATATTCCGCTCGACAGCACATTTCATCGTGTATTTATACTTCAACGCTCGATTTTCACAAAAAAACAAAAAAACGCACTTTTCCAACAACCGCAACGAGCTTAGAAAAAACGACGACCCATTTGTTTTATTTACAAGTATAATAGGGGAATTTCATTCGTTTTTTCTACCCCGCCGCGGCGATATTTGCGAAACAATAAAAAAAGATTGTTCAACGATTATTACACCTCCGATACACATGTACATTTACAACCTAATATAATTCAACATTTTTTCTCCAACAATCCTTTTTCTTGTGCTTGCAACGTCTCGAGTATAAAGTTCAAAAGTTTTTCGTAAACATATGCTCTCTTGTATGAACTTACGTTTAATTTCTAACGGTAAGACGTTTCTCCTTTTTTGTATGTTGTACGTGCTCGCTTTTTTTACGGAATGGACATTTTTGATATGGCGATGAGAAAATTTTTGCAGTACAGGATTATTCGCGACATTCAGGGTTAT
The DNA here is from genome assembly GCA_030522785.1 of Platygaster equestris. Lineage (NCBI taxonomy): Eukaryota > Metazoa > Arthropoda > Insecta > Hymenoptera > Platygastridae > Platygaster > Platygaster equestris. The sequence continues at coordinate 3,394 of JAPYZK010003422.1, read as the reverse complement.
CACAATGGTCACAATGGCACATGGAATGTTTTGTGAAGTACTGAAAATGGTTTTCTCGACATTGGGAAAAAACGAGTGAATATTGGAAATTCAACATGATTAGAAATTTGATGGTAGAAGTATTTACAAAGTGATGTTTTTTTTCGAAAAATGTTAGGATTCGTGCAATTCCTGTACTGCGTGGATTTTGCTTGTTTACAGGATATAAAATAACAAACGGCGAACGTGACAAAATCCAATTTTCCGCACGTAGACGAAGAGACAGCCTTTTGGAAATTAGGTACAAACTAGAAAAAAGCGCGCTGTTCAACAGGCAATGCATTTTTCCCGGGTATAAAAAATAACTATGTAAAAAAGATTAAAAATAAAAAAAATTTAAGGGAAACGTAACATTGTGGGAAGGACATTTTACGGGAATTTCTCGTCAGATTTTTATATTTCGTCATTTTTTGAGACGAAAATTTTTTTTTTATCTTGTTTTTATTACATTTTGAAATTTACGAATTGTGGATTTATTTCGATTTCTGATGTTTTTAATTTTGGACTTCGGATCTGTTGAATTTTAAGGTATACGAAGTTTTGAGCATTTTCAACAAATTTCTGAATTAGTTCGATTTTTGAATGTTGAAATCAAATTAAACTTTTATCGGAATTCCAAAATTTGTTGATATGAAATTTCAAAATCGCTGAATCCTGAGTTTGCAGTTTAAATTGATAATACTTTATTATAGTTGATGATAATTTCTTTTGTAGATTATAATCTTTTGCACTATGAGATAATTAATTATTCGCATTTTTTAGTTTTAGAATTTTATAAATTTGGAATTCGAATTTTTCAAAAGTAGAAAATTCACAATCTCAAAATTTTTGATTTCACGAATTCTAACTGTTAGCCTTACATTTTTTTATTTTCTAACTTTTTTGTCAATTTTTTTTTACAATCATGCATTTCCTGTACAATTTCGATATATGTATAAAATTCATCGCATTTTTAAACGATTTCGTCAAAATTAATAAAAACTTGTATATACACTTTGGAAATTTACGAAAATATAAAAAAAAAAATCCAGAAACACTATAAAATTCGTTCAAAAAATATAAAGTTCCATAATTCCTGTAACTTACTCATTTCAAAAATTAATATAAATTATGTGATGAATTTCGAAATTATTAAAAACTACGAAAAAATGATAGAAATTACCCAAATAGTGTTAACAAATTTTCGGAAATCCACAAAATAAATACATTCGAAATATTTCATAACTTTCAAAAACCATGAAAAATTTTTCAAAAATTTTTACCATTTTTACAAATTTCTAGGAAATTTCAAAAACATCTGGAAGTTATGAAAAAACTCACAGAAATTGTAAAATATCACAAAAGTTCGGAATCCCAAATCAACCACAATTCGTTTCTAAAAAAAGATCAACTATCAATAATTAAAATATATCTCAACACAATAAAGGAATTATTGTTACAATTTTAAAAACGAATAAAAATCCGCCATAATACGCCTCGAAAACCCGTGAACAACGCGCTTCCTAACGTATCTTACGCATCTACCTCGATCCACCAACAGACTTGTAAAATTTCTTGCCTAAAAAAGCGCGCGTGAGATTACAACGTCGCGCGAAGTATATAATATGTATTTATATAAATATTCTACGTAAGATGATTTCTCAGAGCTAAAATCAATTACTTAATTCAAAATCATCAAATTCAATCATCAATTAACTTATTGATTTATCATCAACTCGGGATTTTCCAGTCTCCAAAATTTCATTCCGAAGTATCAATTTTTTCAGATTAAGAAAATGATTAAAATTTCATTTGTTACATGCATTTATTAAATTATGGGAATTGGAAAAATTCGCGAAAATTATCAAAATTTTGCATCAATTACGTAAATAATCCTAAAAACTTCGGAATTACGAATATTTACATAAGAATATTCGAAAAAATTTGAAAAAATTTCGAAAGTTATACTTCAATTCGTAATTTTTGATTTCAGTTTCATTATTATTCAGCTGCTCAAATTTTCGTACTTATGAATTTCAAAATTTAGATGACTGAGTTTTCGAAATTGAATTTTTCGAAAAACTTTAAAATTGTGATCGTATTTTTATTTTCCCATTTTTCACAATATTAAATTTAAGTATCCTAGCTAAATTAGCTTTCGTACTATAAAATTCCAAATTTGCTCAATTTTGAGTTTGAATTTTCAAGTTCTGTAATCAATAATTTCCAAATTTGGTTTTATGAAATCCGAAAACATTCTTTTTTGGAACTTCGGAAATTTCGAATCTTTTAGTCTCTAAATCTTCATTATTTTATCATTTTTTATGAATGATACTTTCTTCCACTATAAATTCGATATAATCATTCGAATTTCTGAATTTCATAATTTTATAAATCCGAAACTCGTATCCTTTCCAATCGAAAATTCAGAAACTTAAAATATGTACCCTCGAAAATCACGAAATTCCGAAATAAATTTCACATAATATATACACAAAATTCATCGCATTTGTAAACGATTTCGTCAAAATCACCAAAAACTTACATCATAATACAGCAATTGATCAATACATTCTACAACCCTACAAAATCGCCACAAATGCCGGAAAAAACTACCCAAGTAGCAAATCCCCTGATGGCAAAAAAGTGACTGTGCGGCTACGATGCAGCGACCGTATACAGTCGCCACAGCGTCACCTCGGCGACTGTACAAGTGACCGTGGGACTTTTGGATAGAATTTAACGTTTTTAGATCGTTTCTGAAATTCAAAGTTTGAAAATTTTGAAAATGTTGAGCATTTTAATGAATAGATATTTCTAGGGTTCTCCCAAAATTAAAAAAATTTGAGTTTTTCGGAAAATTAAAAATTTTTTGAGTGTTTTGATGATTTGAAATTTTAGAGTTTCTCTGAAAATTCGAAAAACTATGGGTTCTCTAGAAAAATGAAAATTCCGAAGTTTTTTAAACGTTATGAAAATTTTTAGTTTTGAATAACATTCAAAATTTTTTTTTAATGTGAAAATTCAAAGTTCTTCGTAAAAATGAAACAGTTCAATTTTTTCGAAATTTCAAAGCATCAGAATTTCTCAAAATATCCGGAAAATATTCAACTTTTTCGAAAATTCTGAAATTTGAAGTTTTTCAAAATATTTAAAAATGACAAGTTTTCCGAAACATATGAAAACTGTGAGTTCTCTGAGAAATTAAAAAATTGTAAATTTTTTTGAAAGTCCTTTTAACATTTTCAGAATTTGTAATTTTTCGAAAAATTTAAGAATCCAAATATATGTAAGAAATGTCGAAATTAAAAGTTTTCTGAAAAATAATGAGATTTCTAGTTTTTCGAAGAAGAAAAATTTTAGATTTTAGAAAGAT